>JASANE010019528.1:0-102083 GCA_030248225.1 Trileptium ribeirensis
TATTCAGTCCGAACACCGCTTTTTCCCTCCGCTCATCTTAAGTATTCGTCGCCCAGCGCAACCTGCATTGAGGAGCGTTTTCTGAAGCACCCTAGGGCCCCTGCTTAGTGCGCTGCATATCTGAGTAGTTCGCTAACATTGAGTGAAGCAGGGATGACCGCCCCTAGTTCGCAACTTGGCGAATATCTGCACGCTCCTCCCCCGTTCTCCTTTTAACGCCCCGTGCCGCCATACTGTGCTGAACTGCAGCGATCACAGCAAGATACTACCAGGCTTTTTGGAACACTCGTCCCTTCGATAAGCTTTGATCTTTGTAAATAAACTTTGTATTTTGAAACTACGAGTACCGCCTTATTTTCACCGAGACGATAGGAGCTTTCTTTTTCTGGTTTGTCCGCTCGGACGAGCAGGCCCTGTTCGCCATGGCTTGTGTGCGAGAATGTCGCAAGCCCTGACGAGCATGGCCTTCTATCAAAGTTGTTTCGTGTTTCACTGGAATTAAAGAGTAATGCGGCGTTCACGTTATAATGTCCCCAACGTTTGGAACCTATGTACCCCACACAGTGTCAGACACACTGTTGACAACAGGGTGTCTTAGACACCCCCATGTTTTTAATAAATTTTTTCAACGGTAGCTAGTTACGCGTATTACCACTTGCCGACAGTGTCAGGCACACCGTGTCTTCTGGCAGTTTTATTGACACTGTTCGGAATTATTTGAGCAATGTTCATATGGGCTAGATACAAATATCGAGAATTTAGGAAAAACTCCACAGGACAGTTGACTAATAAACCGCATTCGCTACAGACGGTGTCCGTTATAGTTAATTCGCGCCAAATTGGTAGCTAAGGGTGTGTACGACACTGTCTAGAAAAAATTTAGTAGCTAAGGGTGTGTCGTACACCCTCGGCATTTGATTTACAGTATGGGTGTCACCCTGACTGTCTATACGGTAGGGTCGCGACTACAGGGGGTCAAAAGTTCCAAACAGCGGGGACATTATAACGTGAACGTCGTATAAAATCTGAGGAAATGACCGAATAATACAAGTAAAATTTATTAATTTATGACAAATACTCAAAAAATTGTTATGCATTTTCTCCACTTGCATAAGCTAAAATCTTCACTGGTCAAAGTACCAGTACGCTTGCTTAGAATTTACTGATAAGTGCAGGCCACGCCATCGATAACCCGACATTAAACTCTCAGGGCTTGTCGGAACCCTGTGGGGGCCACATAGGTCAATGCTCTAACACGGAGCATATCGCGATCTTAACTAGGTAAATCGTCTCGAGCTTCAAATTTCTAGGGACCTTTTCATATTTTATTTAGAAACTTATTACGCCAAAATAGAATTAAACAACTTCCGGTGAGTGTAAGATAGGGAATAGCGGCTAGGCTCCATGACCTGCGAGCAGGTGTCGGTGCCAGCCTCCCTGGGGGACCTCAGAAATCATACCCGATACTAGACACGTGCGCAACCTTTCGGGCGGGTCCGAACACATCCCGTGAAGCGCGCCTGCGGCCTGCTAAGCTGCGTAGCTTCTTGGGTCTGACCAAGAATAGGTTCAAAATTTAGTATTTACGGTCCACCCTTGAGGTTACGATAGCCGGGGTCGTATGGGCATGGTGTTAGGAAGTCGCGCCATGCAGCTGCGTCACCGGTTATTGCACATGTAGTGGTTTCCACTTTTCTCGGTGCGATTCTAATAGCAGTGGATGACACCAGTGGCAGTCTTGGAATAATCTGGCTCGATTCGCCGATTTTTCGACAATAACTTGAATGCGTTCTCTACCACTCTCTTGAAGGTTTTCGTTGGGGCGAAGGCAACCAAACAGGTCAACCACTGCTACAGTCAGTATGGCTTCCCTTCCGGTTCTAGATAGTGGTACTGCTTTTCCAGTCTTTTGTTGTAAAGTTTATTGATAGAAAAAACCAGTCCAACGAAAAGATGGATCTCAGCGTATAACTTTACAAATCTCTGAAGCAATATTTTCGGGTATTGTCGCTTTTTCCAGACGTCACTTTTTTGAGCGCGGTGTCCACGTCTAACATGAGACAGGTTTGCGAACAGATTATGACATATGGGTCGTGAACGAACTCTGACTGACGGACAAGAATTTGTCTCAACTTTGATGTCGAATTCAATGGAAAATGCTGTTTCCACGCGTCTGCAGCGTTTCAGTTGTCAATATTTAATCCCCTGTCATGTTAGTTTTTGACTCAGTGAGTATGTTAGATGTGTCGATGGCGTTGGCGCCTTCGTTTGAAGGATGTGGTTCAGGTCATTTCCGTTGTGTCGCATTTCCAACTTGTCGTACAGATCGCCGTAGTGTTTTGCTTTCGGCTCTGCTACTCCTTGTCTTGCTGTAGCCTTGGTCGATTTTTAATCTTTGTTCACGCAGCTGTGTTCATGTCACCTAGGTAAATTGTGATAGGTATGGTTCTTTTGCTTCACTAGAGCCTTTATATATGCTTTCGGTCTGTAGCCAAAGGTGTTTTACGACGGCCCGCGCTCTGATGGTTCTGGAAAAGCTGCGCCAAACAGAACGGATTGTCTGCTTGGCCTAATGCCAGAACACGGTTAAAGTCTGTTATCTCGAGTTCATCACGATTTCCTCTTGGGTTTCATGTATCTTTGTTTGCTTGTTCCTGTTTGGTCGGCGTGTTCCTCTGGCCGGGAAGCTGGAGGTCACATTAACAGAGTTTTAGAATGTCCACCGGAGCTGTTGGATTACTCATGCAGTGTTTAATTTTTGCGCTAGATAATAAGTAATCGTTTCAGCTGTGTCACCATCTTTACTAAAAAATATTGAAGCGAATATAAAAATAGTGATTTTATTGCGAAAATATTCCTTACCAAAAAATATGAACACGGTTTAATAGGTTGGTAGGTCTAAGTGGTTTACTATAACTTTGTCCCATGTCACCTTTAGGGGCCGGACGTTATAACGTTAGAAAAAAGAACAGCTTAGAGCAGGGGGTGCGGGGGCGGCCGCCCCCCGACTTAGGCTTAAGCTTAGTACATGGCTCATATAGAAACCTTAGTTTAGGCTAAGACTAAGGCTTAGGCTTAGTCTATCAAGAACGGCATGGTATGCTTTTCATTTCCGCGTCTAAAGGGTACATACTCCATAACTTTTATTCGCATTTGCGATTTATAGATCCTAGGTTCTGAAAAACAAAAATGAAAACTAAAAGTAAACATCGGCATAGAAGCAGACATCGGGATCGGATTTTGCACTATATCACGGTACGTGGTACGGTTGTGAACTTTCAAATGCTCCACGTCGTCAATCAGGAAAATTAATTTATGTCATATAGCATACCGTTATATGGTATAAATTAATCCAGAAAAATACACAAGCATGCCTAAAGGTAGCTAGATTTGTCATAGGACCAATACTCGCCGAGTTTTTAGCCCCCACCCCTCTGCTACCCCCCTGGTATTAGCTAACTGGGGTCCCAAATTGCTCAGTTTGGGCAAAAATAACACGGCGAGTATATTGCAGCCCTAGAGAAAATCTAATCTTTTCAGAATCTACGGTAGGACCATCTACCGTATTGTTGGGACACATAGTCGTAAACTCGCCCGGGTGCCCTAAGGGGGTCTTTAAGAGTTAAGAGTATAGCAATATTAAAAGGGGAGCTTATAGGTAAATAGTTATGACTGTAGCCTACGTGGTCCTAGGGGTGTTTAGTCCCACCGTAGATTACACACGAACTAACAGTTGGTTACTACAATATTCCCCAATGCGAGCACCACGGACTATTTATTTTACGAGCTTATTCCTAAGGCCTTAACTTGTAACACTAATAATTCAGACAGTTTATTTCAGACACTATAACAAACTATAAACTCTACACACAGTAAAACAAATAAACAGCTGAACCGTACTCACCTTGATTGCGCAACTTCTGAGGCCGACTGAGGCCCTGATCTAACTGCGCAACCGCTTAAATACCCGAGCTACAGGTTTACTCCTAATTTTCTCCTAGTTGATTTCTCTAGTGTTCCAAATTACATGTAAAGTTTTCCAAGTTATACTCTGGTTCCACTCCCGTAAGGTTCTCTCTTAAACCTAAGTGAATTTTTGTCGTTATGCGCGAGTAAACTTAAGATGCGCCCATCGACTATCCTATTTTGTAAAAGCCGATAGCGAAGCGCAAACCGTTATTACGAAACAAATGCGGAAATTTCATCGACTTCTCGATAACAGAAAATTGCCAAAATCAGAAACAAGCACCAAAAATTACAGCTTGTGTTCGAACAGAATTTTGACAATTTTGAATTTGTAGTGAAAACTGTTATAGAACGCTTATCAGCTTCTGATTCGTATTTGTCTCTGTTCGCGAACAAATTTAACGTAATACTGACGTCACAAATCAATCGTTCATGTGGTTTACGTTCCAGTGTTCGCGAACAAATTCAGCGAATCCAAATCCGGTAGATTTTCGTTCGCAAAAAATTTGGTAATTTTCCATGAATTTTCGCGAACACAAATTTACCGGATTACTATCACAGAGCTTTGTGTTCACGAACAGTTTTGCGCTGGATTATGGTTTACCAAAAACGTTCAGTAACAGATTTTTAACCGAAATAGTAAAATAGGATTATTTATGGGCAGTGGTTTAAGTTTACTCTCGCATTAGAGGATGAGTTTTTGTGAATTTCCCCGAATTCTTAAGTATAAACAAAAGTTAAGATTTTATTCGAAAATCCAGCAGATACACATACACATATCCGCTAATGTAGGCCTAATGCTTAAGGCACCCAACCCTTACACTCAAATTCGATATATTTCCAACCTATGGCCTAGACTCACATAAAACTCTTGTATTTTCGTTTCTCCTGTAAAATTCCCTCAAACATAGCTAAGTATTAAAATTGCTCTTGCAAATTATACAAAATTTTTAACATGCAATATTACATATATTCCAGCACACATAAAGCTTATCTAAACACACATACATACGTAATACAGCACTTAAACACATTGCTTCGATACACAATAAATTCATAACTCATATGTAATTACACATCTCGTATAGATATATACATATACAATACATATACTTTTGTATACAACATTTTATAACAACAATGTAGACCTTAAACACAGAGTAAATGTATTGCACATATGATAAACAACAAACAAAAAATAAGGAACAATACATCGTTACATGACGAAAGAAGTTTTCTGATGTAAATGGACCGTAGAATCCGCAAATGCATATAGCTTTGCCGTAGGACCAATACTCGCCGAGTCATTAACACCCCCCCCCCCCCGGTGCCCCCTGGTATTAGCTAAGTGGGCGCCCAATTTGCTCATTTTGCGCAAAAATAATGCGGCGAGTATTAGTCCTAGAGCAATTCTAAGTACATATTCGGAATTAGAGTCCAAATTAGTAAGATAAGGCCATCAACACTATTATTGGGAGTCCGGCTTATACAATTAAATTAGTCGAAAACTGTCCCGGGTGCCATAAGGGTGTCTGTAAGAGTATCGCAATGGTAAAGGGGGTCTATAGGTAAATAGTTATGGGGAAAGAGATATTTTCTTGTATTTTCGTTTCTCCTGTAAAATTCCCTCAAACATAGCTAAGTCTTAAAATTGCTCCTGCAAATTATACAAACTTTTTAACATGCAATATTACATATATTCCAGCACACAGAAAGCTTATCTAAACAAACATACATACGTAATACAGCACTTAAACACATTGTTTCGATACACAATAAATTCATAACTCATATGTAATTACACATCTCGTATAGATATATACATATACAATACATATACTTTTGTATACAACATTTTATAACAACAATGTAGACCTTAAACACAGAGTAAATGTATTGCACATATGATAAACAACAAACAAAAAATAAGGAACAATACATCGTTACATGACCAAAGAAGTTTTCTGATGTAAATGGACCGTAGAATCCGCAAATGCATATAGCTTTGCCGTAGGACCAATACTCGCCGAGTCATTAACACCCCCCCCCGGTGCCCCCTGGTATTAGCTAAGTGGGCGCCCAATTTGCTCATTTTGCGCAAAAATAATGCGGCGAGTATTAGTCCTAGAGCAATTCTAAGTACATATTCGGAATTAGAGTCCAAATTAGTAAGATAAGGCCATCAACACTATTATTGGGAGTCCGGCTTATACAATTAAATTAGTCGAAAACTGTCCCGGGTGCCATAAGGGTGTCTGTAAGAGTATCGCAATGGTAAAGGGGGTCTATAGGTAAATAGTTATGGGGAAAGAGATATTTTCTTGTATTTTCGTTTCTCCTGTAAAATTCCCTCAAACATAGCTAAGTCTTAAAATTTATCCTGCAAATTATACAAACTTTTTAACATGCAATATTACATATATTCCAGCACACAGAAAGCTTATCTAAACACACATACATACGTAATACAGCACTTAAACACATTGTTTCGATACACAATAAATTCATAACTCATATGTAATTACACATCTCGTATAGATATATACATATACAATACATATACTTTTGTATACAACATTTTATAACAACAATGTAGACCTTAAACACAGAGTAAATGTATTGCACATATGATAAACAACAAACAAAAAATAAGGAACAATACATCGTTACATGACCAAAGAAGTTTTCTGATGTAAATGGACCGTAGAATCCGAAAATGCATATAGCTTTGCCGTAGGACCAATACTCGCCGAGTCATTAACACCCCCCCGGTGCCCCCTGGTATTAGCTAAGTGGGCGCCCAAATTGCTCATTTTGCGCAAAAATAATGCGGCGAGTATTGGTCCTAGAGCAATTCTAAGTACATATTCGGAATTAGGGTCCAAATTAGTAAGATAAGGCCATTAACACTATTATTGGGAGTCCGGCTTATACAATTAAATTAGTCGAAAACTGGCCCGGGTGCCATAAGGGTGTCTGTAAGAGCATCGCAATAGTAAAGGGGGTCTATAGGTAAATAGTTATGGGGAAAGAGATATTTTCCGATGTAATTGGAACCGTAGAATTCGAAAATGTAGCCAGATTTGCCGTAGGTCCAAATTATGAACCCCCTGCTACCGCCTTGCATTAGCTAACTGGACACCCAAATTGCTCTCTTTGGGCAAAAATAAACGGGCCAGTGTGGATCCTCGACCAAATCTAAGTATGTATTCGGAATCTACGGATTCCGCAGGATCCGAAACTGCATTTAGTTTTGCCCTAGGTCCAATACTCACCGAGTCATTTACTTACCGATTCCCATTAAAATTAGCTAAAATAGGCGATTAATAGGATCAGTTTGACCCAAAATAGCCATACCACAGGGTTGCCAGGGATTCCTAAGCCAAAAATTTACTTCAAATGGTCATAACTTACCTATATATGCTGACCCTAATTTCTTATGCTTTACCATACCGCATAATATAATTTCCTATTAATTATTGTAAAATTATTATTTGGTGAATCGTCTGAAATTGTGCAGTTTAGGTGTGAAATTTTAATCGGATTTACTTGTTTTGCCAATTTAGTTTCCGAATTGCAATATTTACAGTTGATTTAGTGAACACAGTTTGTAGATTTATTTCCCGAATGTTCAAATTAGCCAAGTTTTGTACAAAATTTGCCGAATTCCTTGTTTAGCGCCGTCGTAATACATCCCCCGACAATCCCCCGACAATTTAAGCATTCAATTCGACAAGCATTTAAGCAATTCTAAAACAGTCGACTACAGTTATCGAAACGGAGCAGAAAGGAATGTCCCAGGCGTTTGTAGATAAAATTACTGGGTACTGCAATAATGCAGGAACAGTTAAACAATTCGACAGATAACACATATAATTTGTAAATATTTTCACAAGGATGGAGCTGCCCCAGGTGGAGCAACCCACACGATCAAACTTAGGCGAAATTATAAATACGCTATCACAAATAAGGCCCAACTTTGAAACGATCAAAATAATACTGACTCGGTCGAGAGCAAATTGCAAAATATGCCAACTTTACAAAATGCTTCAAATTCTAGAATAAAGAATTATTTCTGTCAAATTGCTTTTTTTGCAAAAACGAAATCAGAGGTTTGAGGCCGAGCGGCGGTACTCGAGTTATATGTCGGTTAAATTGATTATAGGGCCATCACAAAATATGCAAGCAAAAATACCGGATTTTTCGAAGATCCCAGTACTGAAAACTTGGCAAAATGTTAGGCTGCAACAGTTGAATTCGAATACAGTAGGTTCCGCTTTACATTGAATGACTTATCACAAGGAAATATTATCTTAATTGTAGTCATATGATCAATTATCATTAGCTGTAGGAAACCCAAGCCGTTCAGAATGGCCATGTTTATAATGATTTCTGCAAATCGAAGCGAAAACGGCAGAGGCACACGCCATCTTCTGCAGATAATGCTTCACATCATAGATTTTGGAACGCTCTCGATCGCTCTCAACCTTAGTACTTTACGTGTTGGCGTGGTTAAAAATGGTTAAGCAATAATATTGCTTGCAGCATTTTACATGATGAGTAAATCAAAACTGGTAGATTTATTAAATATCTGATTTTCTTTTTATGTCAAAATATACTTCAAAGCCAGCGGTGCTTCAGTATAAATTCTCCAGAAATTTAAGCATAGTTTAATGTCGAGGCGGGTGTATCCGACATGCATTTTGATTTCATGGCACAATTCAACGACGAAGGTGAAGTTGCAAGCGCCGATCAACGGTTACTGGAACTATTAGCGTGACCATTGGATTGGAAAGGCTCTAAGTTTGGGTCACGAAAAAGCCGCATCTGTTAAGACCGGCCAGCGAATAGATAAACAGGTTTGGTTAAATGCGTTATCTCCGACCGTTGACTCGATACTGTATCGACAATAACCAAATTTAGAATATCACATACAATCGTCGATACAGTGACGCTCAAATGCCAGATACCCCGGCACACTTCCTATGGATCAGACCGCGATTCCCACAGTCGTACTACGACTTGTCAGGTGCTCTACTCAAGCCGATTTTTATAGCGCAGAATAAGGTTTGTGAAACGATACGGCGTTTTAATATGACCAGCGAGACTCGACTAAATTGCTGTATGAGCTTGAGTCTGGCTGGGACAAAATACGGTGCCCAATGAGCAAACCTGTCGAGCATTTGACACACACTGCCAGAACCCGGCGGGGAAGAATTTTACCACTTGGTAATAATAATTTTCTGGCGGGGATAAAAGTACCTTTATTTATCCGATCCTTCTTGCGCCTCGGGTCTTTGCCCGCACAGCTCTGAGAGGTAGCCTGTACCCCTCAGAAAATGTTCACAAAAATAGCTTTAATAAAGTCAAGCTCAACAGGGTCTTCTTTCCCAGCCGACTTCGCTGTGCCCGTTCCCACGCTGTGGTTTCGCAAGATAGTAGATAGGGACAGTATGAATCTCCTTAATCCATTCATGCGCGTCACTAATTAGATGACGAGGCATTTGGCTACCTTACGAGAGTCAAGGTAATTTGGTAGGCTAAATCTCGGATAAAATAATCATAAGGTGATAAAAATTGTAGAAAAGCAGGAGAAAATAGAAAAAATTTGGAGCCCTAAAATTTTCAGAAATTTCGCTCTTGACGAACTTCCCTCCCCGCCGGCTGACTGACCACCCTGGGAAGATGGAAGGCCCGGGATCACTAGCTATCCCCATGAGACTTCGGACCTTGAGCGTGTATAGTCTCATAAGGGGAACTTGAATGGAAGGCTTCAAATGGCAAATATCACAATATAACAGGCTTCAGATTTAGCATATGACCTTAAAATTTTAGAAACCAAGTGGTCATGCAAATCGTCTAGTTCGCATCTAGAATTCTAATTAGGATTCCTTGATTTGATGTGGTTTATATTACGATTCGCTTTCACCAAACTCGCGTAGCTGCGCAAAAACTAAAAGATATGTATTTGTTTTTATTTTTACGATTCGGTTCGTTTCAGCAAGCGATAGTAAGCTCCAAAAAGAATAAATTGATATATTTTTATGTAATTTTGAATGAGGATATTTTATGACTATTGGCGCCTTAGCTAGGCAGTGGCTAAATGATTTTTCCTAAAGGTATCTGTGATGGTTTCCTAAGGTAAATGTTGGGTTGTCGGGGTCGTATAGGCTAGGGGAGTCAAAAATCTATAAAATTCGGGATTTTTCACATTTTCGTTTATTTAACGGTCCATAAAACTTCTTTGAAAGATTATTTCTTAAAATTTTGATTTAAAACCTAGCTTAATTTGTATAATTGCTATTATTTAGTTGTTGTAGCTACCTAGTATTGATTTTGTTTTTATTATTGTAGTTGAGTTGTCACGGTCGGAGCTTGAGATCAGCGGTGGAAGTTGTTGAAAGTTCGGGAGAATAACTGAAGCAAATAATATGAATTTTTGCACATTGTAGCATTTGGTTTATTGTTTTCGCTTGAAGTTACCTAGCTAGTATTGCTAGTAGTGTTGTGTCAGCTTTATACGTAGTTGTGTTTTAAATCTGCACCGGGTTGCGCATTAAGATTGTAGAGTTTTATTGTTGACTTTAGTTTATAGTTTAAAGAATCTCTCAATAGTTTTACGGCTTAATCTGAAGAACGCAGATAGAATTGCGTGTCGCCATTTGGTACACCTATCGTACTGGAAATTTGCTTATACTCGGCCCTTAGCCCAGTGGATTAGCATGTTAGACTTTTAGAGACGCCTATACTCAGGTCTCTTGTTGTATCATATGTGTCCTATTGCTTAATTACACCTGAAGCGCAAAGACGGCGCGGAATTTGAAAGGTTTAGCGAGAGAGAACGTGGTGAAGCGAGTTACCAGCTAAACTCATAGGAGTTAGCGAAGGAGTAGAAGGTTGTAACTCAGTTCATAGTGTCTCGTACTCGGAGCAGCTGCACAAATAGGCTTTCTAGTTCGTTTATTATCTTAATTAGTCTTATTACTTTCCCTTATAAAACAGAAGTGGCCATAATTATAGTAGGAGCGGTAGTTAGTAGCAACGTAATAGGTTTAGTAATACCTTAAAAATTTCGCCCTCTCGTGGCGAGTGAGTGATAACCAGTGTGAGAGTGTAGGTGGGACTCGAAAATATTAGTAGGGTAACTGCGTCGTCTGGCAGCCTTCCGGTGTCGTCGGCGTGGGAGCATTATTCTTGAGTAGACCGGGCGAGTAAGGGGACTGGTTCAGACGACCAAAAACTTGAGCATCTTACAATACTAGTATCGTCATCCGTCCGGGGGCATAAGCTGAGCACACTCAACTGCGTAGTAGTCGACCGCTACAGTTTTAATAACGTGGTCTGGCAGCCTTCTGGTGTCGGCCTGTGTAATATAACTGGCATTATTAGGGTAAATCTAAGGCTTAGGTTGAGGTAATTACATAATCGCACGGTGCACTGGCCTTCCGGGAGTGTGTTGTGTTAAACCATAACGTTAGTAACGTAACATATAAAGTTAAACCCCAATCACTGTCGCTTAAGTGTAACCCTTAAACAATAGCTTTGATAACTTAGGGGTAAGGAATAGGTAAAGTAGTTGGTAGCCTTAACTTAACCCAAGAACTAAAGTACTAGATAGGGAGTGTAGAGACTACCGAAAGGAGTTACCCGAGGTGTTCAGTAAAAGTGAAACGTCAGACTAGACTGCAAACCTAGTGTCAGACTGTGTATTAGTGACGTCAGACTGTGCAATAGAGTCCGGTGAAGCAAAAGTGTGAGCTAAAACACCTCGTACTAAAGAACAGTATGGCCATTTTGCTTCCAAGAGCTCACTCACTCGTTACTGAAGAACTAGTGCGAAGTTCGCGTGAGATAAAATACGGTACGAGAGAACGGTACCGAAGGATTTTAATACGAGCGTCGATGATAGTACGAGAGTCTAATACGAGTAGCAAATTAGTGTCGCGAGTGGTCTATGCTATAACAGTGCCTAACATTTTATCATCTTGTAATAAACATTCTATATCCGTGTCTGTTGACCGAATATCTGGAACTCGAGCAATAGAGCCGAGCAAGGGTCACGCCGCATCGCAAAATAAAAGGCATGAGTATCGCTCACGAAAAAAGACGCGCGCCACACTAACGTCCCATAGGGCATTCTACTGGCCACACCTCGAACCACACAATCTTTCGGTGGCGAATCCCGTCCCCTTTTTAATTCCGATAGCCGACATAAGGAAAAATCCCCATACAACCACCGTCCCTGGATTCATAAGAATATAACGGGGGCACGGTAGGATACACCAGGGAATCCCATGGCAAACCTTCCCAACCACCCTAAAACAACAGAAAACCCAAGTTTTTCACCAAATTATTTATTATATCACCCCCATCCCACCAATTCTCTTAAATCCTAAAATTTTATTATATGTGTTGGGTTGCAACTAATTTGCATATTTTGCAGCCTTTTATTTTAATAACTAATATATTGTTAGCTCCTTTTTTGTTTTCCTGGTTTAGTTGAGGTCTGTCGTCTGGAGAGCGTGGCTGTTTCTTAATGTTACTATACATCGACTTCGCGTAAAGAACTACGTGTCTAATTACCTGATTGTTATTTGATCTATTTTTCCGGGTTTAATAGCATAAAAGCATGATGCTTTAGTTAGTTGTTTTATTTTGAAATCAAGTCAGGGTTACATAGCTACCAATGTACAAATAGCTTAGACTAGACGAACAACTGGCTCAGACTTTAGCAACGAGGTTTTCATGGTTTCTGTGATCTTTATTATTGCTTAAAGACAGAGGCGTAAAGAATTACGTGTGTCTTAGACGTTCAAGGATTATTATTCGTGTTTCCGGTTGAAAAATACTACGGCCTTGGCTCAGAAACTTCACAAATAGGTATTTTAAAAGTAATTTGTAATAAACTTAGTAATATTTAATTCCCAAATAAAACGTTGGGTAGGGTTAAATAATTAATAGTACTGGTGTTAACGTATCAGCTACTATTAGTTGAGCGGAGCTCGGCGAAGCCGAGCGAAGCGTTTTTATTTTCTGTCTGAGAGTAAAAAGATCGATGTCCGTCCGTTCCTTTGTTCGTTCGGTCCGACGGATTTCAATAACCACTGAACGGATTTTAAAAAACTTTTTTTTGTTTGAAAGCCTATCATGTCAGAGTGGGCACCTGATATTTGGGATTAAAGAATTTTGAATGGTTAAATAGTAATTAGCTAATTAGTTAATTTTATGCTGCTAAAATATAGAATTTTGCAATATTTGTGTTATTTATTGAAATAGAATCGTTTCGATCAAACCATTATATATAGGGTTTTTTGGGTCGAAGAATTCAAATATAATATTTTTACCAATGATAAAGCCCTATGTCCTATGCAATGTAGTTACAAGAACATAAAATTGAGTACATTCGTAATGCCACAGCCCAGGCCCCGCTCACAAATGTAGTTCCACTACCGACTTGTTAGTAGTAGTTCAAAACATCGGCCTTGTGTCGAGTGAGTTGTCTTGTGGAGTAAGATTTGAAAGGAATTGCCTGAGAACAACCCGCGGTGAGTAAGTGGTGAAGATTCGGTTACCCCATCGAGTTACCCTTATTCCCAATTACCAACTTCGGCCAGCCATGCGGGGGCGGAGGAAATTGTGAGAATAACTGGATAGCAGTTTGCCACTACCACTTTTTATAGTAGCGTCGTTCGTCAGCCATCCCACGCCGGGTACATTAATATAACGGCAGTATATATTATCGTAATTCTAAGGAACTAGGCTAAGGTAATTAACTAATCGTTCAGTTGTCAGCCATCCGGGGGCGATTGCATCAACTCACAAGAGCCGTAATAAAGTATCAGCTAACCTAACTCTCTAACCATTTTGCTAACGTGTTTGGTGCTGAAGTAGTTGGGCCACGAGCGTGTAGAGTAATCACGCCACAGCACCAGATATACTCGTGCCGCCTCGCAAGAAATAGTCGAAAATACAAAGAACGCGTACCACATAGTTTCCTACATTCTACTGGCCACACCTCGTTATCATCAATCTTCGGTGACGAATTCCCTCCCCATTTAAATTCCGATAGATGTGACAAAAATTCCCTGTTCAACCCTACCGCCATCCAAAAAACCATTAAAACAATATGCTGATCACGATGCCGTGTAAAAATGGGAAATACTAGTAACAAAATAAAAGTGGTCAGATTTTCGAAAACCAAAAATCCACCCAAATCCTAAATAAGGCAGAAACCAAAATAGAAATTATTTATATCGTAGTAAAAATTAATAGGCCTCATAATCAGAGACGTTTTTCGCAAGAGCCACTTAAATTTTAAAAAATGAAAAATGTCACTTCAGAGAACACCACAAGGCACAGCAGCGCATAAATAATAGGTGCTAAAAGAAAAGAATTTCAAGAACGAAACGCCGCTGCGAACGACATAAAATTCGAGCACAAAAAGGAAAGAACCGAAGATACAATCCGAGAATTCGATCCGTGTACACCCCAACCGACAGAAAAAGAACAAGAAGACAAAAATAGAAGAAGCTTGCAAGAAACTTACCCTGAAACGTTCCAAGAAGAAGCAATCACCGACGAGTTATTTGCAATTTCAAGATTCGGACAAAGAAGTCCGAGAAGCTATACGAAGATCGCAACAACAAAAAACCAATTATATACGATTTATAAAGAAACACACAATGTTGACAAATTACAATGAAACAGAGATGCCACTCACACAATCGAGAATAGATTAGCAAAGTACAGAAGAGGAAGAAAGAAGTCCAAACCCGCAAGACGGCGAAGTTTAACAAAATATCGAACCAACATCAACATAGTCAACGACCAAGAATCGAATTGTAATTCAAGAAATACTACGGCTCCTTCAGGTTGGTACAGCGTATACGGCGTCGAGCAATGATATACAATAAACAAACGGGCATCGAGCGAAGTACGGTCGAAATTCAACAAATGCAATAGCCACGACTATCGAATGCGAACAATAACAATGAACAACACGAAATAAGAGTCGGTGCAAATCAAGAATAAAATGGTGCAAATACGACAAGAGCAACCAACGAATCAAATCACAGCATCAACGCGCAGGCGCAAGCGTCAAACGCAATAACGCATTATGACTCATTTCAAACGGTGAATACGTGTAATCAAGCACAACCCTCGTACTTGACAACGAATTAAACGTTTCAAAGGGTGAGCACATGGAATCAACTGGAGCAACGCAAAACAGAGCCTACGGATATCACGGTACAACATCATTGATCCCTCAATACAATCAAATACCATTCGCTCGAAACAATTCAGTGATCAGTCCGGAATACCGTTATCAACAGCAACACAATATGTATACAAAATCCTTCAACCGCAACAAGCGACGGTTACAACGAACCAGGTCAACAACGAAGGTCAACAAAACAGTAATCTAATGGCGATGAACCAACAATTGATCGAAGCCCTGATCAAGGTGTCGACTAAAGAAACGCTGAAAACAACGAACACAACGCAACAAGCAATTGTTGGTGAAGCGATAATTGTCAAGATGGAGAATGAAGTACGAAACCTACAAGCGTACAAAGGCGAGACCAGTTTCGAGAAATTCCGCAAAGGACTCGAAAAAGCGCTGGCTCAAGACAGGATTGACGACGAAGAAGAGAAACTCCGAGTACTGAAAGCAAAAATGCTCGGAAAAGGAGAAGAATACTTGGAAGTATTAACACTTGAGAAGGCCGATGAGCTAAACAACTATACCGAATTGATCAAGAAATTCAAAGAAAGATTCGACGTGCCAAAGACGCTAACAAGGCACATGAACAAATTGCAGAGCCCAAGACAAACGGCAACGGTCAAAATTTTGTGGACGGTTTACGAGTATATGCAGCACGACACTTAACCACAAAATGCATACCCGAATCAATCGTTGAGAAAGTCCTCAAATCCGCGTTGATCACAGGATTAAAGAACGAAATCCGAAATCGATTATGCGCCATGAAAGAAGAGATCTTCGCGACATTGGCGGAGAAGGCCGAAGCAGTCGATGATTTGGATCAACAAATGAGTCAAGGATTACAAAGTACGGGTGAACAACGACCTAGATGCAGAGAAGTTCATTCGAATCGGCCGAGTGAACCGAGTGCAAATCGAACAAGACCGAACATAAGTCACCAAGCGATACAATCGGAGTGGAAAGCCCGCAAGTACATTGGCGTCCGCAACGGTGGAACAATCAACCAACGCAAGTACGCCAACCACAACAGCAACAAATCGCGCAACCGTGGACAATAACGATACCGGTAATGCCAACACAGCTATCAACAATCGGTCCAACAATATTACGGACCAATGGGAATGTAGCAAGCGATACCCCAAGTAATATACCCAGTGCAAATACCGCAGCAAGTAACGCAGCGCCAAACAAATTGGCAACAACAGCAAAGAATGTCGATACCGATGACAAACCAACAACAGCAAAACCGACAAACGCTGACGAATCAAACGCCATCAAGGTGCAATAACTGCGGGAGATTGGGCCTCAAAACAGAACAGTGCTTTACAAAGAACGCAGGACAAAACGCAAGAGGTGTGCGAACGGAGAATCAGCAACAAAACCACAATCGATACAGAGTAGTACCGAATTGGTTGAATCCACAAAACGAAAGAACAAAAATCAACCGACAAGATCGAGTGTAGCGGAGCAAAGAAAGAACACTCAAAAAGAAACATAGAAAATCGAACAAATATCGGGAGAAGAAAAAACAGAAAAGTTCGTGGGAGTAAATCAAGTGGATGGAACAGAAGAACACGAACCCTGTAGTGATCCAACAGTGTTGTCAAGATACTATATTGATACATACCCAGAAGGGGATCAGAAACTCTGAGGTCTAGTCGATGCTGGATCACATATAACAATCATCAGTGAAGAACAATATGAAAAGTACTTTAGTCACTTGCCACTCAAAGAAACGGAACGGCATGCGTTGGTATTCAATGGAGACTGAGCAGAAATAGTGACGGGTTATTTTTTCTTACCGGTTCACTTAGAAAAGAAGATGCGAAAAATTCGATTCTTGGTGATCCGAAACTTTTCAAAGATCGCGATATAAGAACACGACTTCCTCGCAGCGTTCTTCCTGTTTATTTCGTCCTTGTCCGCAGCAAGCTAGAGTATGCTAGCTGTGCTTGGTGTCCGCATTATCTGAGGGACATTAAGCTCATAGTGGATGTGCAACGCCGCGCCACCAAAATGATTCCGGATGTTCGACATCTTACTTATGCTGAACGGCTCTCCGTGTTGAAACTTCAAAAATTAGAGACTAGGCGCCTCCGAGCCGACATGATTGCTGTGTATATGATGGCTCATAGCATGGTCGATATACCACCACCGAGATACTTTGCATATATTCCTACAAACCGAACCCGACAACGTCATCTTTTCAAGTTGCGAGCTAAAATTACAGCACGTCTTGATTGTGCACGATACAGCTTCGCATATAGGACTGTTGCATTATGGAATTCACTTCCGCTTGACGTTGTACTTGGAACCTCGGTCGCAAGCTTCAAACACCGACTCCATGCTTCGGCATGGCTACCACAGATTTAGCGCAAAGTATCTCTGGCTGTTGCTTTGCGTGCTCATTACAGCCGCAAATTAAACATGAGACAAATCTCAGTTACAACCGGCGAGACAATTTCAATTGCTACGATCGATTATATGAATATTTGCGTGCCGAAAATTCGGCAGTGCTCTTTCTCACCAATTCCACTGAATAAATCTTACAAGTATATGCGATGCGAGGAAGAGCATATCTGGTAAGTAATATGTACCGAAAAACAGGCAGTCGAATGGTCAAATTTCACAAAGTGTGACCCCTGACCTCTTGGGGGCACATTTTACTCGGAAGACGTGGGCGGCGGATTTAGCGCTTAACTAAAAGGCCTAAGTAGACTGTATTCGTGATCAAAAAATTGTGAATTCCATCCACCCAGTAATAAGCTGTGGTCTCCATAGACGGACAAAAATATAACGGTGGAAACTGCTCTCGTTCCCTTCTAAAACCCGTTTTAATCCTATTCTAGCTTGAAGATCGAAAGTAGCAACACACTATTTTCAGTTATATAGAGGATAACTGTATTTACAAACTGAGACCATCACCCAGGTAGCTCAAGGGGTTGGAGAGGTACTCCCGCTGTCTTGTATTTTGCTTCTCGCGGGCTCATTTAAAACCTAATTTGACCCAAATCCTATATCCGCGAGAAACCCGTGTAACAACGCGACATATGCAATCTTATAGAGGTATGCATTATCTACAAAATGAGTCCAATTCGACTCAGAGGTCTACATTGGTTGTCGAGACATAATAAATGTTTTTAGGGCCCCACCACGACCCGCCCCGGGGCTCTGTCACTCCCTTTTCGAGGAACATATTGGAATCGTGCTTCGCGCCTAAATTAAAGGGCACAAATAGATCTTTCAAGCTTTGAAATCCGCCTCGCCAAAGCTGAGTTATGCGCGTCATCCTAAAGATGTCCAATAACGGACATTGTCAGGTTTCACCAATATACCCGCTTATAAGAATTCTTCGCTGCACTCGTTTCATTACTACACAGAATTCAGTAATTATACTTTATAGATTATCCTGTTTCTTGGTTACTACACTTGTCCACAATCTTTTACTGCAACAATGACTATAGCCCATGAAAGGATGGTCTTATGTCTCTGATTTTTAAATTATTGAATTCTGAGTTTAGTGACTGAAATGAGCAATGCGAATAATTCATACTAGCTAGATAGTGGTCCAGTTTGACCTTGTCGGCTATTGGGGTTTTCAGGGAGACACGCATAACTTAACCTCGGCGGGCTGATTGATCCGTGCGGCAACTGGTTAGGAAGCCTGTGTAATTTCTATTTCTGTCCTTTAGTTTGGCTCAAGCCCGATTGCAACGCCCCCACCACCCGGTAAAGCGAGTTGAAGGTGTTAGATGCGACTTACGAAAAATCCTAAAAATAAGTTTATAAATTGTACCTCGACGACCGATATCGATATATATCTGAGCCAAATTTCTATTTGGTTGTCCAAATAAGCCTCTGTTAGACAGTATGTCATGCTTTGCCATGCGGCTTTTTCAGGATTCATGATTTTTGTCAAAAGAGATTTTAATGGGCCCCTGAAACGCAAAATATATAAAAAAAGGCAATATCTCCGCACCTCTATATGAATGATTTTGGTCTCGTTTTGTTGAGCACGTATTCTCTATGTAACTGTAAACCGTGTGCTGCTTATGATTATTTACGAGGCGGAGTTGGGTCAAAACAGGTTCTTGATAGGCCCAATGATACCGGAACGGCAATATCTCTTCACACGCACGATTTATATGGATGTTATTGTTTTCGTTTTTGCAGTACAATGTATCTTCAATTGTGATCCTAAATATATATATACAATAAGCGTGTATATGTCCTCAACTATTCAAGCAACACGGATGATATTTGGCCCATTACGTAATTTGATGCGCAGTGTGACACCTGTCGTCTCGATACTAACTTGATATAGCCTAACCGGACCCCCTTGATGGCAGGGTTGGCTACGATGTAGCAGATTTATCGCCGTTGACTTTGATAATTTGCCACTGTTTCCTTTGCCTGTATTGCTTTCATTCCCATACTCACCTCGGGATGTTTCGCAAAATTACATACTGGGCATCAAAATTGGGCTGGCATTCGCGGGTTCGTGTCCTCTGGCAAAATTTTGCGGTCCCCGGTTCATCATACTCTAGGGAAATATTTTTTGTTTCGGCTCGGTAAAAACACCACCAGTCGACATAAATTTGATCACAATTTGTAATAAGGTTTCGTCTTGCTCAAAGCAAAATTTGCTTCAAAATAGCTTTTACGCGTTACCCATCAAAAGCGTCGTGGATGTGTTTCCGACATGATTTTTAACCGTTTTTCTCTTGACAAAACCTACCAGGCAAAATTTGGACCCCCTGGTTGCGAACGACGAACCCACCCCGTTTAATGCCACCTTGGCAAAATTTTCAGCGAATGAACAGCCCAGCCATATATATCCAACAATCACAATCCACCACCTTGGCGAAGTTTCTAGCTGTATCATAATTTGTATTTAGCCAAAGGCACGCAAAGATGAAAGCAATTACATGTTTATCTCCGCTTCGATAAGCAGAGGTTAGGCAGAGCCCGGCCTTAAGCCAAAATCAAGTCGAATTTTGTTCTGTCCGTGTATAACGTTTTTATTGCTAGCGATACAAAAAAGTTCACAATGACGGTGACCTGGGAGAGGCTACGCCAAACATATTGTCGACAACCGTTTCATCAACTAAATAAGCTGGCTTCCACACAGAGGGTGAACTATTTCGGCCTCCATCGGGTGACCCCAGCTGAGCAGGTATTTTTGGCTTCCCCAGAGCCCCTTTACATCGCACAGGTATTTTTCAGTACGGCTAAAAATAGGCTAATTTTTTCTCTACAAGTAAAAACATATGCCAATATTTCCTTAATAAACTCAAAAAAGCCATAAGGTTTTGCCCTGTGGGGGCTAAAACACTATAATTGTCGTCAATCTACAGATTTTCACTATATATATAATCTGTTTTATTATTGTACATTTACTGAGCTGCCCATTTATGCTATTTTCACGTTTTTCAGTCTCGCAAGCTTGACCTGGGGGAATCCGAATTTCTTGCCCCAGTTAGATCTGGGTGGACCGCAGTTCAGTTCCACCAGGTACTTTGGAGGCAGTTAGGAAAGTCCAGATAAGAGATTACAAAAAATACCACGTGTTAAAATCGATTGATATATATAATATATTGAGACTGTTTGGCGGTATTTGTCTCAAACTTTTGGAAGTGCGTGTACTTATATCATACGCTGCATACTTTAACATGGATATTTTCACAACATCATACATACACAAAATATATAACAAAAAGCAATGGGGCCCCTATTTGTGCATATTTCGCTGTTATCACTTATGGCTTTGGAATATTTCATTTTGTTTCGCTCAATTTTCAACTGGCATGTATCGCTTCTATGGCAAGTTAATACTGCTAAGTTCATAACAAAATAAGCTGCGAAAATATTTTCTGTTCCAAAATCGTCGAAATGTTGCTGTTATCGAATACAATTTGCATTGCATAATATAGTTTCTATTATGCTGCTACTACGATTCATTTACATTCACTACTAGTTGCTTTGCTGACAACGCTTTTCAACCTAATTAGTTTTTTGTCTGTGATACTCGTCTATTTAAAATGATATTAGAATGACCAACAGTTGCAATATGTAACTAATGACAAACAGTATTACAATTTTCCGGCATTTTGTGCCACGTTTTGGCGAGCAATTAGTAGCTTTATGGAAGTTTCAAAGAGTTTCAAGTGTCAAAAGATCGATTCATTAACCACAAGTTATGCCTATGTTCTGATATTTCATAAAGTTGAAAGGGATGATAGTTTTATACGTAGCTGAATTATTGTCCGTATGCACCTAGGGTGAACACCCAACTGTAAATATGGTCTGTTTAGCTATTCATTGCCTTCGATGTATATATTATACATAGTTTGTACTGACTAGCCAACATTTAAAATCAATTTATCTAAACCCAACGGTTTCAGCGTAGCATCTTGTTTCCATGGATGTAACAGTAAATCAGAACGCATATTTGCAAATTTAAAACAATGTGTCTATGGCCTGTCCTCAGCCCTCCGAAAAGCAGGGGGAAATTCTGGTTGCGCCCACGTTCATTCTTGGGGGAAAATTTCAAAGTGGGAGAAATAAATTTTGCTTAAAATTACTAAATATCCCCATATTTTCATGTGTTTTTACTACCGTGAATATGTTTTCAAGTTGAGAAACAATTCGCAAGCAAAACACATAAATTTTCAGACATAAAACATTTTGGATTCAGATGAACATGTGGGTTTTGGTTGAGTGGGGGGCGGACGTCGGAGGAAATTTCACGAACATTGAAGGATTTCTAAAGCGTGGGTGGTCCTCCCACTCCCCACTGTGGACAGCCCAGCGTTTCTGTGACATAGAATTTTGTTTAGAACATAAAAATATTACAGAATTTATTGTCACGTGGTTACGTTTTTGAACAAGCTGATTATGTGTGGGCGAACTGCTTGGTATGTCTGTAGCAGTTTTACGTATATTTTTACCACTATCTTGTAGGTTTGACGATGATCTGTGAGTTGTTGTTACATAGTGGCTGACATTTTTACTCAGAACTATATGACTCAGCGATGTTTGAGCGAAGTTATCTTCATTTGGTAGCCTCCACTGAGAGAGAATTACCTTTATTATCTGTAATTAAAGCGAAATCGTATCTTGCACATTCGATTGGTGAATGGATATATTGATTTTTTAATATAAAGAAGTAGTTGCATGTTCCTTTTTTAAATTCAAATTGAGCCCTGCAATAAAAATAGTGAAATTAAGCTATATATTTTTGAAGTTATTACTTTTGGTTTCGCTCTGGGTGTGTAGGAAAGATACACATGATTTTTAGTTGCTAAGAGTGTATTTGCAGTTGGAGCTAGTGTGTTGCAGGGGTCAGTTGCAACTTAATGGATAAGCTGGCGCTGTTTCTGATCACTGTGCTAATAACTAGTTTTGTATATATATAACGGCTTTCCCGTATCCAACGACAGTACCGGAATCAGAATTACATTTTATGAGCAAAATTCAATATTTGCAAGCTTTGTGTAGTAAGATCGTGGTTTCGCGGCATATATATAAACTAGTAAAATAATAAATTACAAAAAGAGTGAGCGGAGCAACAGGCAAATTATTTGGTATCTTATTTGTGTATACATGTATTTCAACTAAATATTTAATCAATTTATAATACGTTTTCACATTTTAGGCAATTGATGTCAAATCCCTCATACAAAAAGCTTGTTAGCTAAAAATAGCTAATTAATAGCATCAACTAATTAGCTACTCAGTTAATTAATTAGCACCCATGATAAAATTATAGAGGTTTAAAAGCCATATATATTCATGATCAGCGACATCGAAACCCAGCGAGCACAACAAATTAGCAATTTTGACGTGATTTTAAAATTCGCATAAAATTACATATATGCCTAATTAGCTAATTAATTAACTAATTGACGGAGGCAAGACGAGCCACCGAAGGTGGTGAGTCGCAGCCGGAGGCGTACATTTAACTTTTTATATATCAATATACTAGACGCAAAATTTCAATTTTCTCTGTGACTTTTTTTTTGTTTGTCATAGACAGGTCTGCAGGTTGAACGCCTGGGCCGATTTTAGAAATTTTTTTCTTCGTGTTGCATATTCTCTTGCGGAGTGCCCTTTCATTCAGCACTTTTTTCTACGAAAACTGCTTTGTACTCAAAATTAAGCAAATGTTGCTCAAACTTAGGGATTTTTGCCATTTTTTCAGCTTTTTCACCGCATCTCGACAACCGTTCGTGCTATTTCGGCGATTTTTTTACATAAAATGTATTTTCACGTTTTCTAAACAGCTCTATATAGCTGATTGACGTATTTCATCTCTTTCCTTAAAAATTAAGCAAATTCTCTTAAAATTGACTTAGGGAAACCTAAGTTCATCATATCTCAACAACCGTTCGTGCTATCTCGGTCATTTTTTGACATAACATGTACCTTCACGTTTTCTAAAAGACTGTATACGAGTGATCTACTTACCTTTATAAATTCTCTTAAAATTAAGCAAAGTCTCTTAAAAATGAGTGAAAAATTATTAAGTGTGTTATAACTTTTGAATGACTCGGCCGATTTGGACTAAATTTCATTGATGGGTACAACTTGATAGATGTATTGTCATTCTACTGTATAAATAACTAGACGTTTTCATGTCTTCCTCTTATTATTGTTACCAAAAATGTTTATATAAATAGTTAGCATATATGTTCGTATTTTAGAGCTTTAGAAATATCATATTCGTGATCAGCGACATAGAAAACCCCCTGTGCAATTTATTTTTCATTTCTGAGAGCTTTGAAAATCTTCAAAAATTTAGCTAATTAACTAACTAAATAGCATGTATATATGAATGTATGTACCTTCCTCGAATAGTAATTAACACGAAATTCACAATCACAACGGCGGGATGTAACATATGCACCAAAATAATAGCTTTACATAATTAATCATTGAAAAATTAACAAATTTTTGTTTGGAAATGCTAAGAATAGGCTGACACGCTTAACTATGTAATTAGTTAATTACTAATTAACTGAAGCATATACATGTCGACAAAATCTATATGTGTTGCGCCTGTCCGATATTAGACCTTTCAAACAAAAAACCGACGGTCGGACAGACGTTGCCCAATTTTCCCGCTCTGACAAAAACAAAAACGATTCTCTTCACTCCGCTCAATAAGGGGTTCCAGAGTAGCGCGGAAGAAGGTATTGTTTTTGGCAAACCACTGCCACCTAAACCAGTAAATATTTACATATAAAGCGACATAGTATATTATATCTTAGTAGCTTGCCTTATCGCCAAGGTGGCAATTTCTGAGTATTGAATATATATATACATATCTTAAACTTTTTAGTCTATAATGTGTTAGCAATGTCATTACCTAACGGTTCCTGCTTGGTATCCTGTGACACACAACTATTATCAGTTGTTTATCGATCGGATAATTTTTATATCCTTGTGCGACCACAGTTTTGCGCAATTTGCTGAAAATTGTATAACGCTAGTATTCCGCCGGTGTGGGAAACGGCTGAACGTGATTAGTCTCGGTTCAACACCTAATTCCATGTTCCAAATTGAGCTTACTGAAAACCCGTCAAATAAATACTACCATGGTGGTACGTTTAGAGAAACAGGGCGTGTACATTTTTAACATATATATTCGTGGCTTCTCCGTACTAATGTGGAAAAGGCGTTGCTTAGTAGCCGTGGGGCATGGTGGGTATATATGCCAAATTTTGTCATAATTACTAAATGTGTCTTTCAGTTAACTTCACTGTGCACTTTTTTATTGCGTAAGTGCACAATTTTTTATGCGTATGGATCCCGATTTTTTCACAGACTGACAGAGGCTATGCACATTGGCTGAGAGATTTAAAAAATGTGGCTTTGTGGCGCATGCTGGTAAATTTGTGGTTGCATGCAGTAAACTTTTCCTTTAATCATGTGGGCATTGTTCGCCTAACCTTTATTTAAGAAACAACGCTAGGTGGCTGGCTTCTCCACCAAGTCAAAATTGATGGGGCAGTATGTAACTAAGAGCACTCCGGTTTGTGAACCGGGGGAATTCCAACAGTATGGAAATGCGGCTGTCTGAACCTGGAAGGGGGCAGCTCCCGCTTCAGGTGATTTTTGTTTATACCAATATTTTCTTATTTGTGGTAAAAATTTTGTTCAAATTTTGAGGTATATATACGTACCAACTATAAATTTTAGACTATGTTTGCAACATATTTCAAGGTATATTTCATTGTAGCCCCACTGCTAGGGTTCAAAAACTTGAACCACCTTTCAACTCACATGTTTGGTTATTAGTCAATGCCTGCACCGGGGGCCACCAAAACTACATGGGGTTGCATAAACCGAGGGCACCTTCCCACGAACTGGGGGAGACCGAGTATGGGGAGCCGGACCCCCACCAGATAGAAGCCAGGGTGTAAACATTATAAATTTATATATATATATGTAAATCACAGCTTCCATTAAAACTATCATTTTAAGAAATAAATTGCGCAGTGCGGCTCTAGTACTTCCCTAAATAGAAATTGGAAAACACAAAAATATATTTTAAATCTGGTTTGCGGTGACAAGTATATAAATACAGTTGTCATTGGTTACATAAGGGGTTCCTTTTTCCAATTCCCGTTAAGGGAATTGTTTTCTAACTTGTTGGAACGGTGCGAGAGGAGTTTCCACTTATAGCATTGCTATCGGCAAACTAGTAAAAAAATTTTTTGTCTGTTTGTGGAGATCATAGCTCATCACCAGATGGATGGAGCTTCACAAATTGATTAATTTGATCACAACCAGTCTATTTGTGTGCTTTCATTAGACGCTAAACAAACCGAACACGTCTTTCGGGTCAAAATCGCTCTCTTAAAGGTCAAGTGTCATATTTCTTTAAATATGGACATCCGGTTATCTATCTTCCCCGACCTATATCTTTATGTAGACGCTCCGCAGTGAAAACCGGAGACCATCAAACAGAAACTCTCATTCGAGAACTATAAAGTTGCTGTTACGCATTTTTGCTAGAGCTGCTGTTTTCGACCTATTATATAAGAGCCAAAGCTGAAAGAATCCCCCAAACAAGTGAAGATTTCAAAATACAGTAAGTTTTTTAGTTGTTGAGGGTAAACTATTTGACTATAGGGCTGTTTTCACACCATAATGGGTGTGTTATTGTGACAAAGCAGAGCACTCCAATCTCATTCTTTATTGCCTAGCCGCAGTTTAAGTATTCGTCATGTAACTAATGGTTGGAAAAATCTAGCAGAACGCTAAGAAATTGCGTCTATTGTTTGTTGTACGTATATATAATGTGAAACAGTTTGCATGTTTTTTGTACCTATATGTTGAGAAGAGTTAATGTATGTCATAAGATGTGCATCGTTCAACTGTAATAACTTTATTACTGATGTAGATCGCGGTTGTTTCGGATGTTTATAATAATTGTCTGTGTGTGTCGTTTGTATATTTATCTCTGATATGAATCGATGGTTATATGTCTCTGGTATTGTTCTGTTTATTTTGTTAGCGGGTACAAACATATCAAAAATTTTGTCTCTGATTTCACAGCTTATTGAGGCGAAATATTATGAACGTGTGTGAATCGTGTTAAAATGGACAGTCGGATGAGTTCGGTATATATAGGCGAATTTTCACACCACATGCCCTAGAGCATGCTGTAGATTATGCATACCAAATTCGGCCACAATCGGCAAACCCTTTAAGAAGTGACGGACCTCATTCCCTCCATCATTTCTGGTAGTAAGAATACAATCTTGAAATTATTAAGTTTAGGAGAGTTTAAAACAATATAAAATTTTAAAATTTGTGTGTTATGGTTACACTGTGGTTTTATATCGAGTTTGAGTATAGCCCTTGGGCGCTTTAGGGCTACATTAGCGCTACATTATTAGTATTACGGCTGTATTAGCACAAATGTACATGTATTTGTTCTAAATTTTCTGTAAAATCTTAAAAATTGCGAGAATTTTATACAAACGGGTTCTCTAACGCAAAAATTTATGCTAGAGAGCTAATTTCACAATTCTCAGAATTCGTAACCCGCTTGGTAGCAATTATTAAAATCTAACGGCTTAGGAAGATTTTATAACCGGTTTAGTTGGGTTCCTAGAATTAGGGTGTCGAAAGATTATTTAAAGGGTTGCGTCGTGAGCTTAAGGCCTCAGATCACGCAATCATTGGAACAAAACTTACCGTCCTAGTTATCTTTGTCAATCGGTGTATCCTGAATTTAATGTGTCTTAAAGTGTATTGTTACGTAATGTTAATTATATATATCTGGTGTAACAAACGCTTGGTGGACTGGAGTGTTCATTCTACGTTGGAAACCCAACGTAATCGACTTTTGTCAGATGTGGATTCATTGGTTTAATGTCCAAAAGATAGGACTCACCAGGGATACATTATTAACCTTGCTGAACTGTGCCGGAGCAAAATTTGGTAAATTTTGGCACCAAAAGTAGTAAACTTTCGTCACTTTTTCAATGTAGGTCAGTAGAACGCGTCCATATATTTTTGGAGTCACTAAATACGATAAAATCAACTGTTTGCGTGGTATGCATCAAACAGGGCATATCTTAGACGCCTTACAGTGCTAAAATCATTCTTTAAATTATTATATATTTCTTAAAATTTGTGTTTTATAAATTCAAACGGGTTTTGCTTTTTTGGTCGTTGGAAGAATGTTGTTCGGTTTTGATATATTACAAAAAATGACCGTAGCGATGTCAATGAAATATTGCCGGTGTCTCATTGCCATCGTAGGGTCTTAATGGGCTTAGAGATCTGAATTTGGAACGATAATTGGTCAATAAGCGCAGCGTAGCCACACTCTTTCCGTTTCCTCTCGCCTTACGAGTTACTAGCAGGTAGGTATTGGGCCTTAAGTTTTGCTAAACCAATAATATAGCAAATATTTTTCACAGCACCTTATGTTTTGAAAAAAATATTGCTGTTTAGTGTGGATGCATTCTTAATATATACCGCAGGTGGTGACTGCGGATGATTTACTTCTTGCTTGTCTCGATGGATTTCAAGAACAAATTTTTGGCGTCAACGCAGTTTTCTTTATTTGATGCCTACGTGTTTGGATATCACACTATGTAGTTCTAGTCTCAGTCGTTGTATTGTACGTTCATGTAATGTATTACCGTGTCGTAGCGTCTGAATAATAAATCGAAATTTATAAGCTTGTAGTACGCTCGAATCTTGTCAGTTGCGGCGAGCATGTGGCCGAGTGGAAGTTGATCCTAGAACAGGACAGCAACAGTTTAGAGTACCGGAATGGTTATATTCAGCGAGCTCAAGTACTGGTAAACATGAAGAGACCAGTGAATTAACATATAGACCGGCGTTCAACATCAGTCCCGGAAGCTTTTGGTAAGCTTAATTGATCAGAAGCTGTATAAGTAATTGAGGAGGTTAGTTTCTCTATTGGAACCATGAAATTACACTAATACACAATGAAATTATGGTACGTCGACCATAGAATTATGCTCTTGAAACTATGGAGCTGCGCTATATTTGTAATTCTAATACTCGACCATGCTATTAAATACAGTATAGTGTCTGCGCACGACACTTTGAGTCTACTAGGTGAATACATAGTACATAGTAATTGAAACAGGAAATTAGCGTTTTGGCATTTGGTTGAGGTATGGCTCCTGGCTTTTTTTATTTTCCGGTTCAAAGCTGATGCGCTCTGATTACACACGCAATCACAAAATTTAGGTTGACTTTTAAAATGATAACAGCGTTTTAAATTCATTTATGTCCTACCGAAAAGTTATCATTTGACGGGTTTTAGGCTTGATCAGTTCAACCAAACCATTTTTGCGTTTTTGTTGGTTGGCCATGTATTGCTTTATGTTTTAGGATCGTCATTATAGGTTTTTGTTACGTTGAATGTGATGGTTTTAGAGTATAATGACAACGCTCGCTTCATGGCACCTCCGATTGCGAGATATTACATGATTATTTCAGAGAAGACTCGATAATGTGGTGTATTCTGGATACCCACAGCAGCAGGGAAAAATAGGAAAATCACAGTGAAAACGGGTAAAACAGGGAAAACCGGGGTTTACTGACAGGGAAAATTAACTTATTGCTAGACATGATTTGGGCGAAACTGAGCCGATTTTTTGTATATTTTTCATGGTCCTAGAGACTAGAACTCTGACTTTTAATTCACTTCTTCTATATCCTATTTATTGTAAATAATCAGGCCGGTTTTTTCCTTACCTGTATCATGGTCGAGTCATCGGCGACTAAACCGGCTCCCCCCACCCAGGGCAACTTGGGTGAGGAGGGTGTGTGGACACCCCACAGGACTAAAAATAAGACCTGTCAAAGGGCGGATGAGCTCTTCACGAGCCAACGGCCATCCATACCTTAAGAGGAGATGGGCGCCACTGCGTTGTTTGCCTAATGAAACACAATGATGACAACAATCACAAACCCCATACCGGATCGGTCGAGGCCCGGGTCAACAACGGCCGCGCTGTCCACTGACAGGAGCCAGGGTGGAAGTGATAAATGGGCTACTGGCTCTCAGACAAAACTGAACCTACCGAAGGTGACTTTTCCATCGGCAACTTGGAACGTTTGAACACTCTATGCCCCAGGCAAACTGGGGGAGTTACAACTAGAAATGGAAAGGTACAGATGGAATGTATTCGGCACCTCAGAAATGAGATGGACAAGAATTGGGGATACCATTCTCGATAGTGGCGACAAATTGTGGTGGTCAGGTGACCAGGCTAAACATGCTGGGGGATTTGCTTTCCTGGTGAAGAAAGAAATAGTGTCGTCAATAATGGAGTGTAGACCAATATCTAGCAGAATAATCGTCATCCGTGTTAGAGCAAAACTGCGAAACATCACAATTGTCCAAGTGTATGCTCCAACATCAAGCTCATCAGAGGATGACATTGAAAGTTTTTATGAAAAATTAGAGGATACATTGAAAAATTTTAACAAGAGAGACCATAAGATCTTCCAAGGTAACTGGAATTATCAGAGTGGGAGTGACGCAAAAAGGACATGGCCTAACACAGCATGGAGTTTTGGAGTGGGAATGACAAATGAGAGAGGTGAACTGGCGCTCAATTTTGCACTGAAACACAACCTGGTGGATTCCGACACACTGTTCCCTCACAAGAAATTTCGTAGAACAACATGGCATGCACCGAATGGACTAGAACACTTCCATCTAGACTATATCATGATAAGCAAGTGTATCCGATCCAGCATTTTGCAAAGATCAACAAGAACCTATCCTGGACCTGACATCGGCAGGAATCACCATCTCCTAATGATGTCCATCAAATTGAAGCTGTTAAAGTACGGAAATAAGACAACACACAGCTTTGGGTATGGCATTGAAAAACTGTAGGATCCAGCAACACCAATTCAAGGCAGAAATTGGAGGAAGGTTTGCACCATTAGTACTGATCGACAATGTCCAGCAGCAAGCAAGCAAATTTTCGGAAAAGATCAACGAAGTGGCGCTTGAGGTTCTTGGAAGGCGACGTAGTAAGAAAAAGCCTTGGATCACGTCTGACTTGATTGACAAGTGCGAAGCGAGACGCAAGCTCAAAGGACTAAGATTTGAGAATTCTGAAGACATGAACATGTATAGAGAAGCCAATAAGAACGTAAAAAGAGAGTTGAATAATGCCACAGAGAAATCGATTACTGATCAGTGTAACATCATTGATGAGAATTTGACGATGAACCCAAAAGTAGCGTGTGAAACAATGAGGAAACTGACTGATAAACCGAAATCCAATAGAACGAATCTCATATAGAGCAAAGATGGAAATCTGCTTTCAACTACCGAAGAAGTGACATCAAGATGGAAGGAATACTGAAGATCTATACAACTATAAAGCAGACAAAGACGACAGACAAAGACGACTTACTACTGGAAGAACTACGACATCAAACAAGTGTTATCTGAAATAGAAAGTGTAGTGAACAGTCTAAAGAACGACAGGGCAACAAGAATTTACAATAACCCAGGTGAACTACTAAAGTACGGCGGAGAGGAAGTCCTCAAGATGCTACACAGCTTGTGTAATAAAGTCTGGGAAAAGTGGCAACTGGCCAAAGGAGTGGACCCAATCGATCATAGAATCCATTCGAACAAAGTCCTGCTCAAGGTAATACAAAGAAGACTATATACTGAAAACAATCGAGTCAGCTCGTGATCAATGTCAAGTAGGCTTCCGAGCAGGACGAGGAACAGTTGAGCAAGTATGCAATCTGCGGATTGTCTGCGAAAAATACCTCGGAAACGATATGAAGATCTACAACAACATCGTTGACTATAACAAAGCCTTCGACCGAGTGTGTCACGATGCCCTCTGCGCAGTTTTACAAAAATATGGAATTGATACCAACATAACGTCATGTTTGAAAAACCTGTATGCAAACACGGAGAGTGCAGGGAGAGTCGACACCAACTTGAGTGACTTCTTCAAGTGCAGCATCGAAGTGCGTCAGGGATGCGTGCTTTCACCGATGTTGTTTAACGCATTCCATGAGTTGGGCTGATGTCAAGGTCTACTGACCAATTCGACGGTGGCATTTCTGTCCAAAGAAAAGATATAACCAATCTCCGCTTTGCGGATGATATTGATCTAGTAACTGCATCAGCCAGCAGTCTTAAAGACTTAACTATGAAACTGGATGAGACATCAAAGAAGATGGGAATGGAAATAAGTGCTGCAAAAAGCAAAATGTTGGTAGTTGGTGCAGCCACAAATAGATCGAAGAGAGTGTTGAAGTAAGTGGAACATCATTGGAACAAGTGCAACAGTTCAAGTACCTGGGATGTATTATCCATAAGAACGGGAAGACAAATGCTGAAGCACGCACAAGAGTACATGGCAAAAGCTGCAATGACCAGACTGTCCACGATATGGAAATCGAAACAGATCACCTTTTCGGTCAAACTGCGCCTCCTAAGATCTGTGGTAGTTTCAGTGTTGTTATATATGGGTGCGAAGCCTGGACATATAATGAGGAAATCGAGAAAAAGGTAAATGCTTGTGAAATGTGGTGTTACAGACGGATGCTGGGCATCAAATGGGCAGACAACGAACGACGAGTCGATAAGGCAGCAAGTAGCGAACATGGCAGGCAGTGCATAGCGTGGGATTCTGGAGATAGCAAAAGAAAGAAAGATGCGATTATGCATGGCCGTGTTCGAGGTAGGCCGCGAAGAAAATGGACCGATGACATCGTTCGGCGGACTGGCTTGTGTGTGGAGGAAGCTGTCCGGGCATCATCCTCAAGATGTAGGTGGCATGACATAAGTCATCAAAGTGCGTCTACGGATCGCTACGGTCTATGACGAAGAAGAAGAAGATAAGTAATAGTAATACAGCGGGATTTTATGTCTTTAGGAAATAAAGATATTTAATTTGATATAACAACCTTCACATACGAATCATTTTGAAGCGCAGAATTATGACTTTTGTAGACAGGGAAAATGGAGTTATAAACAGAAAAAATAGATTTTGAAAAGGGGGTGGTGTTTTTTCGCCAGTGGCCAAATACACCTTTGTTGAACTGATTAGATTTATATTTCATTTTCAGTCCTGTCTTAATAGTTCCTGGCGTTGCGTCTGGAAAGGACAGCTCTTATACGCCTTGTCTTCGTATGATGAGATGGGGCCTAGTTCCATCTTGGTTTAAAGGAGATGTATCAACAATGGCGTATAAAATGAACAACTGCAGGTTGGCGTAAATTTTTTTGTAATATGCTTTTTGGTTTGACTAAATTCGTAATCTTGCAATCAAATTAGAATGTGGGTTGTCTAACGGGTGTGCAGCTGCATATAATCACTTTAGCGGTGACCATATCGCCCGCTCCGTGTCGCCCTCTCTTGCGAGATGTTAGCTATTCATGACATGTTGGAGCAGATTCCATCAGACGGTGTTCTTTCACTAGCAACGAAATACACCTCTGATCCGAACATTCCTTAAAAGGCATTGTGACGATCACAAATACGTTTGAATATATCGATTACCTACATCACCGTTTTTAGAAGGGTCGAAAACTTTTATATAATCGCAAATAGAGCATTTTGATGCTTTGGATTTAGTAATGAAGGAGCATCCGTGAATCAGCGTATGGGATCTAACAGTATGTAGTTAGCGTTCCAAAAAGTTACAGCAGGGTTCAGACGGGCCTTTGGCAATAGGGTGGCCCGTCGAAGTCAAGTCTGACCCCGAGTTCGGGAGGGGGGTCAATAAGGCATGGAATATTTTTTGTATATTATATACATGTATTATATATTAATATAATGTATTATATATGTATTGCTGTTGTTGAACCATCGAACATTTCTGTTCATAGGTTGACCATAGCTGAATTAATGAGCTTTTTGAACGCTTCTCGGACGTGGGCTAACTGTTGGCAATGGTTGAGCCACTTCGTTTTCCATGTTCTTGCATTTCCTCTGAATGACTGCTTAGCTGCAGAAATATCGAGGTCTTGTGATACTTTTCGGATCCAGGTCTTTCTGATTCTGACACCGCCAGTGGGTCTTTTCCAGTTTAGGTGGACGTTGGCAAACAAACTTCTTCATTAGTAACCCGGTCTTGATAAGAGATTCTAAGTATACGTCGCCAGGATCGGTGTTCGAAGACTTCCAACTTCCTTTCCTGCTGTTTCAACACTGGCCAGTTTTCACATCCATACAGTAGTACAGGTCGTACACCTGCCAAGTACGCCCGCTTCTTTGTTTTTATTGAGACGTTCCTCTTCTTTCACAAATGATTCGGGGCCTGCATCGCTGCAACCGCCTTTGCAATACGAGTGTTGGCCATCTATGACAGCTTGACCCGTTGCGCCGATCTCGCTGCCGAGATACTTAAAGCTACGAACTGATTCGATAACAGCACCATTTAGACTGAGTTTCAGGGGGTCATTACCCGCGCATGTCATGGCTTTCGTTTTGGCAGCGTTGATGACCATACCTACTTTGTACTCGATCCAGCATATCTTGGAGACCTCCTTCGTCCTCCGCAAGAAATGCTATGTCGTCAGCGAACTTCAGATCAGTGATCAAGTCTCCGTTTCCAGCATCGACGCCGTCAGGTGTATTGAGTGCATTGTTGAGAATCCAGTCAATGACGAAGTTGGATAGCAAGGGCGATCCAATTGCACCTTGTCGTACTCCCGCTGTCAGTTGAAAGTTTTCAGTGCATGTGTTGTACACACGCACATAACACACAGTCTTTTTGTACAAGGCCTTCAGCATAGCGACCAATTTGCACAGAATTCCTTGGCTTCTAATGATCCACATTGATTCCCGGTGTACTGAGTCAAACGCGGCCGAAAAGTCAACGAAATACGCTGCAAACGGGCGACGATATTCGTGTCTGCGTTCTATAAGTTGGCGCAAGCAGATTTGATCCGCACAGCCACGGCCAGATCTGAATCCAGCCTACGATTCACGTGTCGACATCTCAAGATGCGGTTTTATTCGCCTTATAACTACCATCTCCAGTACTTTCAAGGCCAGATCGAGAAGGCTAATTCCATGGTGGTTGCTGCAAACAGACTTGTCCCCTTTTTGTGCAAAGGAAACACAACCGCTGTCTCCCAGCCTTCAGGGATGCTTTTTTCAGCCCAACAATCTTCCAGTATGTGAACAAGTTCGACAGTAGCTCTGTTACCACAGGGTTTCCAGCATTCCGGTGGGATGACATCTTCTCCAGGTGCTTTTCTGTTCTTCAAGTTCAGTATTGCTGCTGACACTTCTTGTAACGTAGGCGGCCCGACTTTGATATTAAGGTCTATGTTTTGAGTGAGTTCGTCCACACCCATTGGGTTCGTAGGCAGTGGGCGATTCAGTAGATGAACAAAGTGGTTTCTCCATCTTTCCAATTTTGCCGGGAGGTCAAGCAGCTTTTCGCCGTTTGCACCCACTATATTCTCGGAACAGTTTGTGGGAGTCGCCCACAGCGTTAGCGTGTTCCACTTCTTGCGCAAACCGGTTCCAATGGTCTTCTAGGTCATTCTTTAGTGCTTTTCTAATTTCTCTCTGCATCATTTTCGACTGGTGACCTGTCTTTTTCTTTTGCTCAATCAGATGAAGCGTCTGATTGGTTATCCAAGGTCGACGCCGTCTTATCGATGGGCCTAAGGTTTCCTTCGCCGCATTCAATATCGCACTTTTAAGGTCTTCCAACGGCTACTTATTGAGTGCCCATCTACTTCGTTATTGGGCTCTGATTTGATTTTATTAACAAAATTAAGTTGCACCTCATGATTCTCTAGACTCTTCACATTAAACCGGCATTGCATAGGTTTTTCTTTTCCGTTGACAGTCGCATTTTCAACTTTACACATACCATCGCATGATCAGAGTTCCAGCAAGAACTGCAATATGATCTTGCATCATGAACAGACGTGCGCCATCTTGATCGCACTATAAAGTAATCGGTCTGATTGAATGTTTTGCCATTTGGGCTGCGCCATGTAACTAGGTGTCGCGGCTTGTGCTTAAAGTTGGTATTTGCAGCGAATAGTTTTTGCGATTGCAAAAAGGTCATGAATCTCGTTCCGTTATCATTTCTGGTACCAATTCCATTATACCGCCCAATGCTTGATCGTTCAGCTTGTGAGCCGTGGCCAACTCGTGCAATGAAATATCATCCTGCCATGAGGAATTCGGAATTCTTTATCTGATTGCACACAAGTTCAAGTTGGTTGTAAAAGCTGTCTTTGATTATTTGGTAAGCATCTTCTGTAGGTGCATACGCTCCAACAACATCCACATTCGTTGGTCTAGCCGCAATTTTCAGAACTATTAGCCGTGAAGAGACAGCTTGCCACGAGACTACAGAATCAGCTAATTTTGCCTTCACCAACACTGCTACGCCGTATATACCAGAGTCGTCCTTTGGCCCCGACCAGAACATCCTATATTCAGATTTATCCTCATCATGTGCCACGTTGTACTGACAAAACTCACATTTCCAGTTTTTGCTGTTTTTCGCTTGGGCATAACTGAGCTTAGCACAGTTGAGGTGCCACCACTCACCACACGAGCGACAGATAACGGCATTTCTGTTAGCATTCAACGAACACTCAGGGCACGGCCACTTGCACTTTGGACGACTTTTGAGGAATAATTCATAAGAAGGGTGAATACTTGGAGTGGGTGAGAGTAACTTACTACCTTCATCGGGGATTCGCACTTCAGAGAAGCAGGCAATGTCAATGTCCCGTTGATTCAGAGTACGAGTAATAAGTTCGCCAGCAGAATGAGGCAGCATAATTCTGCAGTTATAGCTCGCAAACTTTATAAAATCTTTATATAGTGTAAAGTCCAAACTACGGGTGGGGTCCCTAGCATTTAACGTATTAGCATTTAAAGACATTATTTCATGAAATGGTTTCCATGGATAAGATAGAACTGTGGTCTCCAAGCCCAATTCCACCACATGTAAAGCCCATAGGGAGGCAGGAAAAAACGACGTCGTTTGCCGTTGACTATCAACAGACGCAGGGTCAATACGTACCAGTAAGCCGCTGAATATCGATCAGACGGATCTTGGATTTTTGGAGTTTGATATCCCACATCGGCGGCTCAGACATGTAGGACCACCGCTTGCCACAAAGCATTTTTACGAACGCCGCACAGAATTCGTCAATTGCCACCATGAGACACATCTAGGAGAGGCGCTGGCAGGAACCCCGAGTCAGGTATTTCACTAGACTCTTGGCACCTTATACCGGATGGACTCGGCACCATTTTAGGCTAGGCAGCGTGGACCAGCGGTTCCAAAACTGCACCACTAGCGATCCAGGCGGGCCCGGGTCAATTTAGCCGCCCATCACCGAGTGCCATACCGTTCGCCAGGTTGAACACATTGCTACTTAATTTCGCAGACTACTAGCTATGGCTATCTCAGGACGATGCCCACTCTTCACCGCGTGGAGGATTGACCAGTCATTTGCCAATGGCAAACGGAAGAGTATATATATATATGACATATATGTCATTTTGTGTACTAAACTGTGTTAGTATTGCTGTGCTCTACGACTTGATAATTGCAAACAATACCAGGATTTCCTAAAATTGCACCTTACGTTCGTCGAAGATAAAAATATCTCGGGGTCGAACTTTCGGTGGGAAGCAGTGGCCAATACGGATTAGCGGCCGGACATGAGGGGTCAGGGCCTCCCCTCCCTCTATAGAGGGACCCTGATCAAACAAATGGACTAGTATCTCGCAAGCGAGCGGAAACTGTGCGAGCATGGTCACTAAGAAATATTCCAAGCTTGATATATTGGTTTTACTAGTCTTTGTATGCTATTTAAAATCCGTTGTGTGAAAGTGGTTCGACCTAAAGACCACACGCAGCCCTGCAGTGACATGATTCAGCAACAACAGATCTTTGAGTGTAATACCATCTTATTCATCATGCTTGAAAACTATATAAAAGTGTTTTGACACTGGCTCCGTGCAACACCATTCCACAAACGCAAAAAGAGGGCTTCTGTGAGAATAGGTTGGCAGAACCTAAAACACCACATATCCCCATGGAATATTACGATAAAGCAACAAAACCAACGGCAATACCATTGTATTCAGGGTGCTTTAAAACCTATAATAATGCGTAGACGCTCACACCCCGCAATAAAATACCACAAAAATACTACTCGAAATTCAAAAACCTGTGTAAGGATGACGTGACGCTCGTACCTTGCAAACATGTCACAGACTAAAGAATGATGTTTGTGAAAATGGGTCGACATTACCATTTTTGGACCCATAGCGGCTGAGGGGGTCGCTTGACAAAAAAGTGTTAACAACAAAGTTGTAGTTCTGGGTGAGCTAATCTTGATATATAGGTTCACGCAAGACGGATACCTGGATGGCCAAATTTTACAAAGTGTGACCCTTGACTCTTTTGACTTGGAAGACGTGATCGGCGGGTTTATCGTTTAATGAAAGGGAACAAACAGACTGAATTTGTCATCAAATAAAAACAAATTTGTGAAGGTCCATCCATCCGGTGATGATTTATCATCTCCACAAACGGACAAAAAATTTTACGATTTTTGCCGTTAGGAAAGTTATAGCAGAATACTTCGTTTCGATCGCTCCATTCCAATCGAATTAAACAGTTAAAGTTGATACCATCAATTTTTAAAATTGCTCTGAAATCTAGAAATATGTCAATCCGTTCGTCCACCTTCAATTTTGAAAAAGACCCCTGCCTTGTGTTGATATTGAAATTTACATTGATGGCTCAGCTATGCCTATACTGGAAACGGGGGAAGCCGGGTATACATCACGACGCAGGATAGCGACATCAACCTAACAACAGCCGCAGGTCGCTTCAGCTAGGAAGTTACTATCCTTAAAAATGGGTGGTGAATACTCGAAATGTCACAGCCTCCAGCGAAATTCGAAACTGCAGCGACCCCAGATCCGCAATAAAAGGCTGCATGGCTGGCATATGCAGAGTGGAGTGGTGGGCGCCACTTCGAAATACCCATGTTCATGAAATTTACCCCATGCCGCCTCCGACTCACTCAGTAAATCCACTTAACTAATGGCTTTAAAATAATGTTTTGTGTGTAGTAAATATTTACTAGTACCTCGTAAATGACGGTGAAACGGAGCGAGCATGGTTTCGTGTTTAAGTTATTTTGTTTAATCATCTGCAACGGACCGTGTTTGATATATACGCCATCCTAAAGGATCTTGAACCCTGGAGCCATAATTTTTAATGTTATAACGCCGTTTATACACTGAAAATAATTGTACGACAGTAAGAGTACAATATGGAAATATGTAGCATTTTTCAGCAAAATTTCTCTCTCTCCGCACTTTAAAATTTGCCCGAGAATGAATTTTTCTGTGTCCGCAAGGTTCTCCCGCTCACTTCTAGGAAGGGTGTGGACAAGTCAGAGTGGTGATATGCTGGTTATATGAAGAATATTTTTACTCTAGTAAGATGCCGGTTGACGTCGATGAGGAAGGATATACATCCACACAACCTGCACTGGGTTGCCGTCCACGTGGGCCTACAGGGAATGAAGAAGTTGGTGTTATCTCTAAGCGAGCGGTCAGTTTACCCCCATGTCGCCCGAGTGGACACAGAACATCGTGCTACGCCGCTGCCGAACTAGGCTGGGGTGATTCCAATGGTGAACCGTTCGCCAAAATAGTCCCCTAACGGGACATACAAGAGCGAACGAGATCGGAAAACTGCGTCATGTCTCAGCTGAGATGCAAAGGTCATCAGCTCTATCATCACGGCACATTTCTATCGCATTGGTAAAACAAAATTTTCGCTATGTAACTACTATAACACTGGGCTCTCCATTCGCTGAAAATTTTGCTAGGGTGCTTGAACCGGAGGGGCTGGTTTTGATTTTGCCAGGGGGCATTTTGCCAAAAGAAAGACTTTTAAAGATCGTGTCAGAATCACTGCACAACCGTTTTGATGGATAAAAAAGCGATTTTGAAGCAAATTTTGACAAAATTTCCGAAATTTTTGGCATCAGAACGGAATTTCAGCACAAATTTTGATCAAATTTTATGTAGTTTCGACCGATTGAAAACAAAAATATTTACCAAGAGGTGGTGAACCGAGGGAGCCCAAAATTTCGCCACGGGGAGCATGAACAGGGGCACCTGATCTGAACCAAGAGAAAACCGAAAAATGCCATCCCCCAATTTTGAGAGCCCAGAAACACCGAAGGATAAAATGTTAAACTTCTGATAATCAGGTGCACAGAACCCGTTCAAAAACGATTTAAACACCTGAACACCAACCCCATGCTGGCAATGTTCTGATGGAAGATTTCCATATAGTTCTCGACTTTGTTCGTGACGTTGGCAAGCTGTAATGCCTTGGTAATCAATATGAACCACTATCTGAACGACGCGGACAAACGATACCGATGAAATCATCGGTTTCAATAACGGTATAGTGGTCCTTTCGTGCAAACCAGCGATTATGTCGAAACCGTGATGCGTTTGTTATAAGATTAACAGTGGCGACTTTTATTGGAATACATTTTTATCGTTTTAACCGAGTCTAGAGCTTAGCAAGGTTCAGTATTTCCTCCTGAGCCAGTATCTCCAAATATAATAGAAAATGTATTATTCGAAAACTACTGGGTTCATTCTATGGAGGAGTTGGTTGCCCTTCACCCTGTGGAAGAAAGGGATTATGATGACACTAATGCGCGAGTAAACTTAAGGTGACCCCGCCAACCATCCTATTTTGTATTTTTGGATAAAATTTGTTATGGAACGCTTTTTGATCAATTGAAATTCGGCGTAATACTGTTCGAGAACACAGCGCTTGCGATTGAAATCTAACCATTTTGTGTTCGCGAAAATTGAAGTAAGATTACCCAAATTTTTGAGGACCAAAATTTGTCGATTTGATTGTGACGTCACTTTTGCATTAAATTTGTTCGCGAACACTGTATAGTCTAGAGTAAAATGATAATGCATTAGGGAACAATTCCTGCAAACGGAAATGGCCGAAATTCTGTTTAAAAACAAGGTCTTATTTCTGGCACTTGAATTTGATTTGGCCAATTTTCGGTTAGCGAAAAACCGCATGAAATTAAGCCTGTTGTCCGTAACAAGGGATTGTGCTTCGATATCGGTAATTACAGAATAGGATGGTTGGCGGGGTCGCCTTAAGTTTACTCACTTATAAACGACTAATAATAAAGTTTAGTATAGGATTATTATAATTATTCATACTCGTATACACATTCGTTTATAAGCATGGTGTTGCCTTTGGTTCAATACCAAGGCTATCTTTTGAGGCGGGGCACGGTACACGGTTGTGTAACGGTGTACTGACGAATTATTCTCAAAGTTATTGGGAGATGTCTAGTAACACAGGTAAACACGAGGTAATTGTTTCATCCGAAAATTTTCTTTATACAGTCTTAATACAATTATAATAAAATACAATAATTTATGGTTATACAAGACATAATGATGTATGTACAGTACCTGCCAAAAATGGCTGTCGCTCGCTCGCGACTCGCTCGAAATAAATTTGTTTAAACATAAAATTTATTATAATATATTTAATTAGTTTCGAAATCTCGAGCGAGCCACTTTCTCGAAATGCGACGGTAATTTTTGGCGCGAAGTGTACAAGAAATGAGCTAAATTTTAGCAATACTGATTGGGAATACAAAATTATTTTAAAACCAGTTTTAGAAAGTTATAATATACCCTCGTTAACAGTAAAGCTAGAGCAGAAGGGGGTGGGGGTAAACTCTGTCGTTTATATCTGCTAGAGGTTCCTATGGTAATTTAGTTGTTGCTAGGTATTTAGGTTTGTCATTGGTCAAAACATCTGAATACTTTTGTGGAGAGAGGCAAATCAGTTTACAGCCATTGATCTTTTCTGGAAAGCTGTTCCAATGAAACAATTCCGCGATATAAGAGCGATTGACAAGTACATTTGTGACGTACTTACACAGTAACGTTGTTTTTTTGCAGATTCGAAACGCTTACCGAGAAATCAACATACAACGTGCCATTTCGTAAAGGAAAACGATGTGTAGTGGTTGTTGATGGGTATGTTTTGTTTATTACGATGTTTTGATAATAGATTTGACTAATAAATGCTTGTATATATGAATATATTATTATAAGTCGCTCAAATTTTGCTACATGTCAGTTGCTTTATCTCAGAAAATGAATATCTTGTTAGTGTTTAAATGATTATTGCCGTAGTCTAAAGTTATCGTAAAATCTAGTTTAGACATACGAGAATATGTAAAAAAATTATTTCTATCATGCTCGCTGCGAGTTTTTTGAATTTACAGTAGCATCAGGCGGTGTAAGTTATACGGGAACTATATGTGCATGCTGCCTTAAAATTTGTACTGTCTCAATTCTGATCAGTGAGCAACTAACCATGGCTTAAATTGTTAACAGTAATGGATTTTTAATTAAAGTCATTTATATACATTGGTTAATTTCATATGAGACTCTACCGATTAATTTATAATTGACGTTTAAATTACATTTAAAATATTTGTAATATTTTTAAATTTTAGCTTCGAATTGGACTTTTGGGAATTATACTTTCAATTTTAAGGGTGCTGGGGGATCCTAATATTTTGCGGAAAGCATACTTGTTGTTAACATGTGAGAGCGAAATGCATGATATCATTCACTCCTCGTTTTGCAGAGCCCATTAATATAACTGATATAAAGATATATGATTTTGCCATTTTGGCCCCGAAGATGGGGTAGGAGCTGTTTGCTTTCAAACAAAGGGAACATCCTCGTCACGTTTGCTATCGAATAAAAAAATTAACGAAATCCATCCGTCTGAAGATGGGTTATGAACGACAGTAACAGACAAAAAATTTTCAATATTTTCTCCCTAGCGCATTCAGTGGAAACTCCGCTCGCTTCTTTCGCTCCGTTTCAGTTATTCCAATATTGCAAATATTGTTCATAAAAATATATTTCACATATTTAATTAAATTAAAACTTTGGGATCACGCACATTAAAAATATTTCAGTGATAACGAGAGCGTAGTGTAACGTAGCGGAGATTGTGTGTTGCAATGGTGAAAGCGTTTGAATTCCGCCTGTGTGTGTGATCATCCATACCTCGGGAACGACTTAACCGATATTCATGATCTTAGGTTCATTCGAACGGGCGTAGTATATGCCGAGGGTTTTTTGGTTCCGGATTCAGAGGTCAAAATTACGGGTTTTTATATCATTTTAGTACCCTTCACGGAAGCAAGATTATTTTTAACTTAACTTTCGAATTTTTTCTCTGGTTGGTCTAGGCTCTCCAAATTGAGGTATTTTTCGGTGCCCCCTGGTTCAGAACAGGTGCCCCCCGGTTCATGCCCTTGGCAAAATTCAGGCCCTCCCTCGGTTCATCGTCTTTTGGACATTTTTTTTTGTTTCCGAACGGTCCAAAGTACAAAAATTTATTAAAATTTGTAATAAAATTCCTTTCTGAAGTCAAAAATTTCTCAAATTTTATCAAAATTTGCTTCAAAATCGCTTTTTCTCTCCATCAAAAGCGTTCTTGCAAAATTCCTGACACGGTTTTTAACCGATTTTCTCTTAGCAAAATTCCCCCTGGCAAAATCGGGCGACCCCCGGTTCGGAACCATGGGGCCCCCGGCAAAATTTTCAGCGAATGGAGAGTCCAGGTTGGTTTTATTTCATAGTATCGTGATAAATGCTAATGCCCCTTTTTTGTTTTTTCCTTTAAAGTTCTAGTTCTGGGGTTCTGAAGTTTCAGGTATCAAAATTCGAAAATTTTTTCTGACGTCCTGGACGGCTGAAAATTTTCACTTGTGGGTTTCCGGGCATAAGAAACTTAAAGCCCGTGTTAGTGATATCCACTAGTATTAGTGATAACTTGTGCGGTATTGTGTGATATCCACACATAGCATATCAACATATGCGGTTGAAAGCTATTTGGCTGTGCATGCAAAAGGTGTAAGTGTAGCTATGCTTCACTACGCTCTGCAATCTCGATGGAATTACTATTATTTAGGTTTTTCGAGTGGCAAACTAGAAGGTCTGGAGCCTCTCCGAAAAAGAACAAGCTCGAGCCAAAACAGCCGTACTTCTTTTATTTCCCACAGCCACACAATTTTGACTGGATACATCTCGAAAATGACGAGCAGGAAGAAGATGTCTGGAATAGCGGTAGTTCTGGAGAGCCCACTTTGAAGAAGATTAAGAGAGATCCGGAATGCCATGATAAATCTTCCGGACGGAGCGATCTTAGACTTTCTAAAAGTTCTGATAAAAATAGCAGTGGCCACAAATTGAAAGGTGTTTCAGAACTATATTGTGAGCCCAGTGTTCCCGAGTTTGCCCAACGACAGAATGAAAACTCTGGCAGCCCGGTTGCTTCATCTTCAAATGCAAACAATTTGATCGAATTGAAAAATGAACCTGGCTTCGAAGAAGAGGTTGGCGTTAGGTCCTGGTCTGGCAGGCGCCTGCTTACTATGGCTGGATTGTACGATATCAATAAGAATGTGGTAAGAGTTGTTAGTTTAAGCTTAGGAAGTTTCATGCGCATTGGTCATGTTTGTGTGAATGCAGCTAAGTTAATACTACTTTTGCGAAAGGCGAACACCGAAATTTTATACCTTGGCAGCTGTCGCCGAATGATACCAGAAGAGTAGTAATAGCTGTTAGGCTAGCTTCGTAAACTCAAGCCATACTTGGGATACCTACCCTGCAGATGGTTCATCTGTCCATCATTAACTGGTCTGTGAAATAGGTGCTAAGAACTGGGTGTGCTGATTACGAAAAACCCATTAAAAGCCTATTTGCTTCGAGGGTATAAAATCCTAGCTTTTTTAACAAGCACAAGCTCAAAGTTACGGTCAGAAATACAAGCAAACTTTTCGTGAATCGTTTACGAACAGTTCGCGATATATTAACGTTGTTCAATTGCAATTTGCAAATTTTTCGCCACGACTCGCAAAAAAATTTACAATTATTTCTCACGTAACTGTACCATTTGATTTTGCATTATTTTCATAAGTAACGTTACAATAGTAAAATATAATAAAAACTATATTATTAACAAAAATATTATTCTTAACATATTTATTTATATTATAATTGTTTTGATTGCATCCATCTACAACGCTTTTTCATTATATTAATCCCCTAACTTTTCAATCTATTTGCAGTGTTTGTCGATAATGTGTAATTGTTTACACATATATAACTGGAATAATTCGCTTTTAGGCAAAAATGATTTATCAGCAACTTCTATGAATAACCAAGACTACATAAAATTCTGACCAAAAACCCACTTGTTTAGTCCACTCTTATAATTTTAAATTTCCGTTTTACTTCTCAATCCTCTTATTACATCCTAAGGTGCTGCTCGTCATAAAATTGCAACCTATGTATATCGGATACTAGTACTGGTAGCTCGCAAGCGAGGGTGAAACAGAGCGGGCGTGGTTGCGTTTTTAAGTTATCATTTTGTTTATTCACGTGTAACAGGCGGTTTGATGAATGAACCATCCAAAAAGCTCTTGATCCCTGAACCCGCTGCAAGCTTTAAAACCTCGTCGACCCTAAACCCATCGAAAACAACTCACAGCGCATCAAGTATTTATTTTGGTCTCTAGGTAGCCAAAGCATTGTATTCAATCCACCGAAAAACCCATATAGACAATTATTACTGGTGATCTGTGTACGCCATACGTAATCAAGCAATTGAAGACAGCCTATACTCAGGAAATCTAGTTCATTGACAATAAACGCATTGAAACACATGAAAAAGAATGAAATATCCAAGCTGGACCATAGATAAGCAAATTGTTGTATCCAGCATACCAAAACACCTCTATATGGACTCTTTTTGATGCCGTATACCAAACTACTGAAGTCCAACTATTTTCTGGAAATCGGGATCATAACCAAACTAATGAAAATCGACTACATTTCGAAAATAGGGTTCGTCGGCCATAAAACGCTCGAAAACCCTTCAAAAAATATAATATAATCACGTTGACTCAAGATAGCCAAACTATCCTATCCATTGTGCTTGATAAATTAATATGCACTCATATATTGTCGAAGTATTGCCAAGTAAATTGGTCGTATTAATCTGTATAGATTAGCAGCGGTTTGAGCGCGGATATGTCATTGAGTTTGGGGCTATTATGGCGGATAAGAATGTTTTCAAAATTTCTAAGTAACGATTCGGAAAGTTGATCACTACCATTTATCTGTGCGATCACTGAAAAATTATCAGGATTTGCTTTGTTGTTACAGTTAGTGTAGTGTTGAAAAACTGCGGAATTAGCAATTTGGGCATTCGTTAGTTGTCTTCCGGTTCTAGCCGAGATACCGAGGTGCTCAGAGATCCTAGTCGTTAAGTGTCGGCGTGAGCTGCCGATGTAGTCCGCTTCACAAGCGGAACAAGTGAATTTGTAAACGACAAAAGATCTAAGAACATCTGGTATTCGATCTTTGAATGAAAACGACTGATTCTTTTACCGGTTTCGAAAACTGCGTATATTCGCATTTGGGTATGCAGTTTTGAGGAAGATCGAAATGTTTTTGCGAAGTTTGTTTGTAAATGTACCGACAAAAGGTAACTTTAACGTAAAAAACTTCGTTTCTACTTCGGTGTTTATATTTGAGGACTGTAGACTTTGCGGTAATGGCAGATGATTACTTTTTTCAACCCATTTGTTCATGAAATTTTTCACAGAGCTATTTACCAAATTAGGTGGAAAGCCGTTGTTGTGAAAAAGTTGTTTCAAAAACTTGATCTCGTTATGGATAATGCTGTAATTCGAGCCTATCATAAATGCTCTATACAGGAGGCATTGTAAGAGGCCTTTTTTGTATTTTCCGTATATGAAAGAGTCAAATTTCATGATTAGTCCCGTAAAGGTTGATTTCCGGTACGTCGATGTAATTAGTTTGCCATTATTTTTTTTGAAATTAATGTGTCGAGGTATGGAAGTGACCCGTTCTTTTCAAGTTCCAGTGTAAATTTGATGGAACTGTGTTTGGTGTTAAGATACTGTAGAAACATCGCGGCTTGTTGATTATTATCGAAAATCGTGAAAGTGTCATCAACATAGCGGCGATAATATTTAGGCTTAAAAGCTATGGGACACTCGTTTAACCATTTTGATTCAGACTTGTTCATAAAGATATTTGCTAACGTTGGTCCAAGGGAGATCCCATGGCCACCCCTTCGACCTGTTGATAGATCGTATTATTGAACAGAAAGCTAATATCTTTGACACAACGTTTGACAGCTGTAATAAGCTCATTCGTAGGTAGAACGCAATTAATTTCTTTGTTATCAACTGCCTGGCGTATATATTGCAGTGTTTCATCAATCGGAACGTTGGTGAAAAGTGGCGTCCTCAAGCTCTTCCTCGAGAATGTCATTCGCGATGCTGTAACCTATTGTGAGCACGCTAAGCTAAAGACCGTCACCGCAATGGACGTTGTCTATGCTCTTAAACGGCAAGGACGAACGCTGTACGGCTTCGGCGGTTAAAGAGCTGTCTTATAACTTATCCCACTTTTCACCAACGTTCCGATTGATGAAACACTGCAATATATACGCCAGGCAGTTGATAACAAAGAAATTAATTGCGTTCTACCTACGAATGAGCTTACAATAAAAACAATATAAACTTAAGGTATTTTGTGTTTCTCGAATACAAATTTCTATACATTGCGTGGATTGCCAGGATGGTTGAACGGGTAGCATTTTGTGACATACATGATGATATAATAAACGACTACTTAACTATGAAAAAATATCGTAGTTTATATATCCAGTTTGGTATAGTTCATATAAACGCAACGCTATGCTAGTAGTTGAAACGACGAAGCAAAGAATTCTTACTAGCCGAAATAGTATCGAAATTTGACAATGTCCGTTATTAAGTTGTTCGAGTGACACGCATAACTCAACTTTGGCTGAGCGGATTGATTTGAGTGATAGCTGATTTGAAACCTTGAAATGTATATTTATTCCATTTTGATAGGCGTGAAGTCATATTCCAACATTCCCCACCGAAAAGCGACCGAAGAGGGTCGGGTTGGGTTGCGAAATGACCCGAAAAATCACAGATATTGTATAATGAGAGCCGATCTAGTTATGTGAGTCAAAATTAGATTCATTTTGTAGAGCAGAGATGCACCTCTATAAGATAGTATATAACGCTTTCCTAAGCAACTGTCGCAGCACGTAGGATTTGGGGCCAGGTGGGTTTTTATATGGGCCATGGGACCCCAAAACACGAAAACTGCAGTATCTGTGCAACCGCCGGAGGAATATTGCTCTCAGTGTACCATTTTGTAGAGCAATTTAGCCTACCGTATCTCGTACACCTATGAATGTAACATGTTTTTGCACATCGTGAGTCCCTAAATGAGTAAAAAACGGATATATCACCGTAGTTATTCAAACAGGAGAGCTGATATTCCGCTGATTGTTTAAGTTGATGGTCAACCTACAGCTGTGTACCTCTCGCTAAATTACGTATTCACCACTAAGAATTCACCATTGACGATGAGACAAGCTGCTATGTAGTTATTATAATTTTTGTGTTGTAACTGTAGTTTATCTTTATTTCAGAACGCTCCTGATTCGCTTTACTCTTTTACCGTAATCACAGTGCCTGCATCTAAAGCTGTATTATGGTGCCATGATCGAATGCCTGTAGGTGATTGAAAAGCAGTCGTTTAGGCGATATTAAAGGCTATTATCCAGTAATTATAAAAAGTTTCCAAGCACTCCTGATGCTGGCTATACCTGCCCAGTATGCAATTATCGGTTCTGTTATTTGGGATTTAGTTATATGAACCATTTTCGAACGGCTGTCGACGCAAATATCTATTTGAGGGGTTGACAATGTAAAATGGTTTGCGACATTTTGGTGTGGGTTTTTATTTTTGAAGGTGGAGGAGAAGGAGGGGAGGGGAGTAAATGAGGAAAAGGAGAGGGGGGGGAGGGGGGGGGTTTTTGGGGGGGGGGGTGGGTTGGTTTGTTGGATTGAGGGGAAGGGGAAGGGGGGGAAGGGGAAGGGGAAGGAGACAGCGTGCTGGTAAATAAAAGGAAAATTCTAAAATAAAAAAGAATAAAGCGAAATTTAAAGTGTTTTTCTGGCAACAGGTCATAAAATTCGGTTACAACGGCCAATAAAAAATCTTGATGATATTCTGTGAGGTGGTTGTCGATGTGAAGCATCGTCAGCGAAAGATGAAAGGTTTGAAAGAGAATCATAATATAAACAACCTTAAAACTTTCTTTCATTTGACGAATATTCAGCCGGGCTGTTCGTCTCAATACAGGGCACATCGCCGTTAGTTTTGTATAGAAAGGAATCCGTATATCAATATGAGTTATGATATCGCGCAAAAAGAAAATTTTTACGTTTTCACCCTACTCTCGTGAAACTCCTTTGCAAGCTGCGTTCAAAAAATAAATTTTGTTTGTAATTGACAAATAATAACTTTGGAAGCTTGAAATATGCCAGGTATTCTCGTTCCCCCGCGGGTAGAGACACTCACTCAAGCCAAGGTAAAATTTTGGAACTGTGGGAGGCATTCACATAATATGTGGCCATGCAAGCTCGCTATCGTAAGAGGCTAAAATCTGTTATATTTGAAAGCAGCATATTTTTGTAATGGGTAAAATACTATCAGGTATAACATTCAACAGTTTTTACACCGAACAATTTGATATTTCAATTCCGCCCGGCCCCCCCCCATCGGGCTCCCCCGGGGGGGGCGGGGGTGTGTTTCTGGGCTCGCGGTTTCCGGCGCCGTGGCGGCGGGGGGGGGGCGTTCTGGTTGCGGTGGTGCGTGTCCGGGTTGGTCTCGGGTGGGGGGTCCGCGCTCGCCGGGCGCCCGGGGTGCTGGTTTTCCTTTTAGGCCGGGCGGCCCATTGGGTGTTGTGGGCGGGCCCGGCGGGCGCCTTTTGTGGGGCCCGGCCCCCCCGGCCCACCTTTGTGGCGGGTGGGGTTTGGGTGCCTCTGCCTCGTGCCCTCGGTTTTCGGCGCCCCCGCCTGCGGGGGGGCCCGCCAGTTGGTCAACCCCCCGCTTCGGCAGTGGGGGGGAATGGTGTTTTTTCGGGTCTTTTCTTGGTGTGATTTCTTGGCGCTCTGCGGTTTGGTGGTGTTTTTCCGGCGTTCTCCCCGCCCCGGGGCCAACTTTTTTTTTTTTTTGGCCCGGGCGCGTTTTTTTCCGCGGGTGTTACCCCGGGGGCGTGGGTGTTTGCGCCTGCCCAGGCCATTTTACGTTCGCTGCGTTTGGCCCCGGTTGCGGTGCGGTCTTTGCTGCGTGCCCCTGTTCCTTGGTGGCTGTTGCTTTTTTTTTGTGTTTTCTGCTTTCTTTCGCGCTCCTTATTCGCTTTACTCTTTTGCCTTAATCACAGTGCCTGCATCTAAAGCTGTATTATCGTGCCATGATGGATGCCTGTTAGGTGATTGAAAAGCAGTCGTTTAGGCGATATTAAAGGCTATTATCCAGTAATTATAAAAAGTTTCCAAGCACTCCTGATGCTGGCTATACCTGCCCAGTATGCAATTATCGGTTCTGTTATTTGGGATTTAGTTATATGAACCATTTTCGAACGGCTGTCGACGCAAATATCTATTTGAGGGGTTGACAATGTAAAATGGTTTGCGACATTTTGGTCAGAAATGAGGTTTTTAATTTTTCAGATTAAAAATGTGCTTATTATGTGCATAACATTTCGGAATCCCAATCCGTTTCGAACACAGTGTTTACAACCTAGCTAGGGCACCATTAAGCCGTCGTACATGTTTAGTTCCACCAAATTTTTTCGAGACGATACAATAAAGACTGTACAATAAGGCAACGCCAGGTGCACGTCGCAGTTTAGAAAATCACTGTAGCATTTCAGGAAAGGAGTGTTTCTTTCTAGGATGAGGTAAAAATGTTAAAGTGGGGCTTGGTCGCGCTCTTGTCTTTGGCACTATTTCGATAGGTGGTTAACATGTGTATTTCAACTTGAAGGTGAATTTCAAAAATAATATCACCGGACCGTAATTTTCAGAATTGGGTGAAAATTAAGTTACACGCTCAAAAATTATATATCGTTTAACTAACGTTGTAATGATTATTGTGAGTAAGTGTGCACAGAGTGTCTCTCGACGAGCTTACTATATATGACTAAGCCATATACGCGTTGTGGCGTTATGAGTTTTGAACCTTTGGTTTCGTGCAATAAACGCTTAGAGGCATTTATCTTTAATGGTTCCTTGTTTGCGATTAAAATCTCTAACATACTGAGAAACCTTTGTTTTTTTACAGTTAGCCTCATAAGACAAGAATCTCTAACAACTGGCCGTAAGAGACTAAAATCTCTTACAGTTAGCCACAACTACAGATTTTTGTTTCTGAAAGAAAGTTTTCTTCCTTGCAACCAGCTATAAAATACTAAAGTCTCTAACAGCTGTCTATAAGAATTGGAAATATCAAATTGTTCGGTGTAAGAAACTGTTGAATGTTATACCTGATAGTAGTTTCTACCATTATACACAAAAATATGCTGCTTTCAAATATAACAGATTTTAGCCTCTTACGATAGCGAATGCTTGCTATGGCCACATATTATGTGGATAACCTGGCCTCTCCACAGTTCCAAAATTTTACCTGTGGGCTTTGAGCTGAGTGTCCCCCAGCTCTACCCGCGGGGGAACTGAGAATACCTGGCATAATTTCCCCAAGCTTCCTAAAAGTTATTTATTTGTCAATTACAAACAAAATTTATTTTTGAAACTGAACGAGCGTTGCGAGAGGAGTTTTCACTGAGGACGCTAGGGTGAAAATCGTAAAAATTTCTTCTTTTTTGTCTGTCGCTGATATTCATAACTCATATTCGGATATACGGATCTCCACATTTTTTGCTCTATAGCAAAACTAACGGCGATGTGCCCTGTATTTGAACACGAACAGCCCCGGCTGAATATTTCGGGTCAAAATGGCAAAAGAACAGGTTTTTAAGGGTTGTTTATCAGATCTGACTATACGGTTGCTAGTCTTTCACAACCTTTCAGTCTTTCGCGTGACGCATGCTTCACATCGACAACCACCTCACAGAATCAGCTCATCAAGAGTTTTTTAGTTGGGCCGTTGTAAGCTCGAATATTGTTCATCGACCTGTTGCCAGAAATAACAATTTTACAGATTTCGCCGTGTTATTGCTTGTTTTATTTTAGAATTTGTGCCTTTTATGTTACCAAGCACGCTGGATACGATGGTTTCACTATGTAGAGTCCGACTTTACTATATTATACCTTGTCATGGAGGAGGTTCAAGGGTTTTATGGTCGACGAGCCCGATTTACCAAGTATGCGTTTTCGATTTGGTTATCTTGAGTCCAGCGTGTATATTTCAAGTCTTTTCACGTGTTTTCAATGGATTTAGGGTCAATCAAACCGATTTTCAAATTATCGAGTGTCAGATATTTGTTTACATATATTGTGTACAAGTCATCAAAAATTGTCTATATAGGTTTTTCGATAGTGTGAATACGATGGGTTGGTTATCTAGACCTCATCACAAATACTTGATATGCTGTCAGTTGTTTTCGAAGTATTTAGGATCAACGAGTTTTAGGATTTTCAACGGATTCAGGGTTCAGTATGATTTAGTGTGGTATATCAAATACATTCTATTACGCATTATTAAACAAAATGATAACATAAAAATGAAACCACGTTCGCTGCGTTTCATCCTCGCTTGCGAGTTACTGGTATTTGTTTTATATGTACAAAATAGTGTGTCAATTTTTCATAGTATTGTGTGAGTCACTTTAATCGGAGCTCTAGAAATTCCTACTGCGTTCATTTCGTAAATTCATTGCTGTTTACTAAAATAATAATGAGTTTATGCAGTTAATTTATTTGGTCTTTCGTATTTATGTTTAAGTTGATTGAGTGTTAAGTAATGCCTTGTGTTTTTCTGCTATTTGAAAAATATAAATTTCCAAGGCTCCTTATTCGAGACTAAATTTTATGACATCATGTAGTATTATATCGATAAGCTTCATCTGCATCACTATTCCAAAGTGCCAAGATTAAAATAAACGAACGCTATTCTATTCCTTATGTTTGTGCACCATTTGTTGCAAATTTTTAGTTTTTTCGGCTCATTCTGATTAATGCCAGCTTGTAGCGGGCAAAAATGTTTTTATTGTGTCCAGTGGAACTTTGTTATCGAGTAGTATATCTTTGCAAGTTTTGAACATTATTACACATCAAGGGTCACTTGCTTTTAAAAAACCGGAACGTAATGTGGAGAGTCGAAAGGCGTCGAAGCTGGTTTAAAATTTTACTGTATTGGAACTGGCTAAAACGTATGATTTTTACTTATCCTTTTTGTTCCTATCATCGTCAGAAGAGGTGCTTTAGATTTTGAACAGAAGCAGTTTTAACAATTATTAGATTTGTGTAGAAATTTTGACATTGTAGTAAAATGAAGAATTTGCTGGCATTTCTTATAACGTCAGTGCACTTTGGTTGCAAGGTGATATCTTAATAAATTTGGAGCTGAAATTATTGAAAATAGTTTTGTTAAGGTAGTGAGACTCGTTAGTAGCTTGTTGGATAATGCAAATATTTCTTTTTGACATTTCAGGCTATATTGGACGGTGCCACTGCTGTGAGGAACTGGCTTATGGGTGACCCAACTCTGGTAAGTGCTGTCAAATAATAATAGTTTATTACCGGAATCGGAATTCCGGTTTAATAATTTTGTTTGAAATTTTCCACATTTTTTTGCTTCATCTATGATCCAAACATATGTAATATATATTGTACAATGATCAAGCTCCAATACAACCAAGCAAAAGAAACGATTAACTAAGCAATTTGCTGTGTGAAACGTAAGTATGGCACATAATTTCAGTAGGAATTTTTCATAATAACCTGCAGGAGTTTGTTAACAATTCAAAGCCAGGTCGATGCTTGTTGCAGTTATTTTGCACATTCAGAAGTCTGCGGGGTATGTTCAAATTAAACCGGTCCAACTCGGTAACAGAGTATGGCTTACCTAGAAGGCCTTAACGTATGCTTTGCTATCATAAATTGCTTCAAGCACGAGCCAGTGCGCTTGTAAACTTGGTAAATAGAATTAAAGTAGAAGCACCAGCCAAAATTGAAGTAATCTAACGTTATCTGCAACTCAGATAGAAACTGCTATTGTGGCAATGAACTGTATTTGTTGAAACTGTGCATGCAGCATCACAGTTTGTTTCATTCATAGCATTCTGATTAGAAAATTATCGTCATTATCATCTAACTGACGGGCACTGTTTGTCCAACGCTACCCTAAACAGTGCCTCTGACCACTGATCAGAAAATTACCTTCTATCTATTAACTTCTATTAGAATCATATATATATATGTAATATCGACGTGACGCTGCTGCACTGCGCACTTCCCAGACGCAATGCCCATACGACCCCGGCTATCGTGACTTCAAGGGCGGACCTGATGGGATTCGATTACGCAAATGTCTTTTCCCACGCGAGTCAGGCCCCAGAAATGACGGAGCTTAGCAAGCCGCAGGAGCGCTTCACAGGATGTGTTCTGATCCTGCCGGACGGGTTGCGCACGTAGTCTACGAGGTACTACCTTTGAGGTCCCCAGGGAGGTCGGCTCCGTCACCTGCTCACAGGCCAAAGAGACCGTACCACTATTCCCTATCCACGTCCAACCCGGGAAGTGTAAAATTCTTTCTAATTTTCTAAAAAATGGGTGATTTGTTTGGTTTTGTTTTAGCCAGTGGCCCCCACTAGGGTCCGACAAATCCCTAGACGTTTAACGTCGGATCCGCGCGTATCTAAATTTCCTAGTTTGGGTGCTCAGCGTGAGTTTACAATTTTTTCCAATTAGTAAGTCGCACCAGTCGTACCTATACAACAATAATGATTAAGTAGTAAATTCATTTGTAATCGGCGAGTCACGTTGAGGTTTGCTTCTTCGATGCGCGTGTCAAACCTGAACGTGGGACGTCGATTTGGGGTGACGGATTTCAAACCCCTTCAGTTCCTATCGCTACTACGGGTCAACAAAACACTTACACAATTCGGGTTTTCAGCGAGCATTTATTGATGAGTTACACAAAAATTTACGGGTACGCGGACAGATACATATTGTACGGGCAGATACAATAGCGTTATGTCACAATTATGGCACGCTAATACATAATGAGCAGAGCTTCAGTTGGGGGAGGGTTGCGGAGTCATCGCCTTTTTCACTGAACTCACACAGCTGAGTCAAAACACGGCATGTACTGTGAAGCCTTATCTCATGACAGCTGCGCTTACCGTACTCAAAAAACACAATAGAGGGTGAGGTTCAAATTAGTACTGGTGGATGCTGTGGTTAGTTTTCGACATAATAAAGGCGCCATCGAAATAACTATTTGCTTAGAACTATGCTCGATAACGAGAGGGGAACTCCGACACAACAATAGGTTCGGGTAAGCGAAAGGCGGAACGCGGCGGGGACACGGGGATGAGCGTGCAACGGGATGTTTGCGAGACTTCATCTTGCTCATGCAAATCACAAACTATGGTACATAATGATCAGGCATCTATTTTCGCAATTAGTAGCGATGTGGTTAACCTATGACAACATAACACAATTGAGACAATAATACTTGTTAAGTCAGGATAATGCGATACAACGTTCCTCGGTACGACTCCTACATTCTTTCCTATGGGTGCGGCATTAGATTAGTGTCCTACTCGCACACATACATACAATTCTTGGTGTGACCATGTAGAAACTGTGATGAAATGTCCAAACACACTACACAATTTTGATGCTCAGTCTCTACTAGATTATTCTACGAACGCAATAGAAATACGGCCCAAAATTGTCAGCATTCCTCGATCCAGGTCACTAACAGAACAGACGTTTCAAATACGCCAGCGTGCGTCACAACAGCAGGGGAAAGGAACGATCAGGCGGACTTGCCGTTCGTACAACTTACGGGGTCCCGGGAGGATGAAGTCGGGACATAAACTTTGAGCTTTTCCTACCGAAATTTTGGGTTCCACTTCACTACGCGGTTGTGCCTATGATTTTAACTAAAACGGATACAAGTGGTGGCGAGATCTCATAGGTCATCGGCCTGACCCTAATAATACTGAAACCTACTTTGATGCTACTTGGAAAGAATTCAAAAACGAGCTCAATTTCGTACTAATATTTAACGGTTATTTCGAGCAAACTCTGCTCGACGAATCGGGGCAGTAAACGAAGGCCCCGGTTGATAAGACAACCGTAGCCAATTTTCTAGCTTAATCTTACTCAATTTGGCTGCTTGAATTGTTCGGTTCGCAATTTTAAACAGGGTTCCGAACACAGTTCGATGTGGGCTAGAGGGGTTTTTTGACTCCTAATAACTTCTCAATTTGGTTCCACTTCTCAGTGCAATTTTGCACAGGGACGGAACTCGACCTTTCGTATCAATTTTCTAGGACCGGGCCAACGGTCCTCACTAAAATGGTCGCTCGGGCCGAGAGCCGATAGACCCGAAGTCGCATTTGGCGACCTCGACAATCTGGAAATCTATAATGTTTGCACTGTTAATATGACTTATCAACACTGGGAAAGATAATACTTTCCCTTGTCTGACTAAAACGCGTGGAAAAGCAAGACCAAAACAGACTTGCGAAAATAGTCTGACTTATGAAACTTGGACTACATTTCGAGCAACGATTGTGCGGGTCGGACTTAGATTGCTCGTAACTTTTGAACGGGCCTCGGCTTTGCCGGGCTCAATAACTTAGACGAAAGGCCTACTGGGCCTCTACCTCTACAAGAAAAATCGTTAAACTTCGTGGAACAGATGTCCAGATATTGATGTGTAAAGTTCGGGTAAAAGCGGACAACTATCGGGTCGTCGGGTTTGTAATTCCGACATGATAAAGTTAAACTTTATGATACTATCTTAAAGCAGGCATGCTTACGAAGAAACTGCGAGAGTTTCACCAAAATTCCTAGAGGGAATCCGTAAATATTTTAATTTGGACTATATTTCCACATTTTGACCGGGTCAGGCCATTTCTAGGCCGTCGGGTTTATGATTCCGATGTAATAAGGGTAGGTTTCCGAGCGGTATCCAATGGTGGACATTCCTACGAAGAAACAGCGAAAGTTTCAGCGAAATTTCAGGAGAAAGACTTGAAATATTTCGATTTTAATCTTAACTTTACATTTTGGTGGGGGATAGGCCTTTTCAAGGTCATCGGGTTTATGTTTCCAACTTGGCTTCTGAACATTTTAAGCATTATATCACTAGCTCGGGTCCTCCTAGAGATCCTAGTAAAATTTTAACTAAATTCTTGAATGAATTCTTGAAGTATGTCAAATTTCTATCGAAGTGAGCCGAGTCGCTCATGGGCTTCGTCTCAGTGTGCCTACTTGCGGTCCAGCATAAAATTTTAACAAACTGGCGTTGCACATGACATCGTTGTCTTATTGACAAAACTTGCACAGGTTCCTAATGTAAGTCGACGCAAAATACCAGAAAATTCCTACTAACAGAGCCAATAATGAACGGACAAATCTTGTCCACAGCGCTTAAAATAAGCATAAACCGCTTAAAATCTTGAAAACCAATGTTGGCAAATCATAAATAAATCGTACACGCGCATGTATGACCGTGGATGATTCGGAGTACTAATCGATACAGCTTGCTTAACCAAAATGCTTTCATGAAAAAGGTTTGTTTAACCTCGGTCAGCTCAAACTAAAATTTTTTCCAATCTCATCTCGACTCAGGGAATCATGTAAAATTCTCGGCGCGAGTGTCGCGCTCGTTTGTATCCTAACTCAATGACAGAGGGAGGTTCAGTACGACTTCTAGAAACCGATGAGCCTAGATGACGGACCAACTAATACCACGTGCCTGCGGGACAAGCTAGGACGGACGGAAATAACGTGTAAACCTAAGTGTGGACAGGGAGTCCGTGGTGACTTAGGCTATAGATTTATCAATTCAAACTGTTCATCCCTAACTCAACCATTCTTAGAGCAAATCCTCTTCTATACCGGCACTAGCCTACCTCTCCCCATCCACACTTACATACTGGGATTCTTTGACTCGGCGTCCATCGCGGATGTCCATCCATTCGCAAAAGCACAAAAGCGTAAAAGCAATCCATACTCTAGTCGAGAAACAATGAAATGAAATCAAAACAGTTGTAAAGCGTCAGAGCCGGTCTGCAAAACGACCGAACTCTGCGCTGCCGCAGTCGTACTGAACGCTGATTAAAGCGTGCGGGTCTGCTTTTATATGAAATTTGAATTAATTTGAAATTTTAAATTGTTTTCAGTTAAAGTGCTTATTCAGCACTTTTGGCCGATTTTCTGATCTAACTTTACTTAATTAAATCAATATTCTTATCGGCCACATTCCTATCATATTTCCTAAAATTTTGGGCCGATTTTATTATTAAATCTTACTTAATTCTAATGATTTATTATTTTGTTTATAAAACTTAATATTAAATTTAATATAAGAACTTCTGGAAACTTCTACTAAATTAGAGAGAGAACTACCGAAACTGGGTATTTACTATATAGCGGCAAGACAAAATCTTCGAAAGCTCAGATTAAAATACTACTAATAGCGGCTTTACAACGACTCCCACATCAAATCATAGCTTTAAATAGCGACAATATTTGCAGAAGAGTGCGGGCAGCAACAACTATATACATTTACTTTATATAAAACTCCAAACCGCATCTCCAGTTTCATATCAAACCACTACTCACTTCATCACGTGTAAAACCATTAACATCAAGCTAGTTCCAGCTTAGTAAAGCGTTGCACCAACTGATAAGAGATTCTGGTGGTTCTGTACAAACGTCCGAGTTCCTATAAACTTTATATGAAAACTATATAAATTTAAATTTAACTTTTTATTTACTTGTCGTCCATCGATTAGATAGAGTTCCAGCTAACCGGGCTCATTGCATACAGAGTTAATATCAAATTAGCAACTACTTTCATACTCGGCTTTGTTTACCCAAAGAAGCTCTAGCTGGGCTGATTACTAACTGGTGCAGAAGCATGTATATCTACGGACTACTTAAATCTACTCTCTACACTAGTTTAATATTAATTTGGTTGTTTACCCAAGGAAAATATCAATTTTATACCGACAGCAGGCAGCTATGCGAACTTATATATTTGGAGACCAGCGTTCATATAAAGAAGACGCAGCTAAAGTAAACAAAGGAGAGAAGCGAGGGCAGAGAGGTAAAAAGGAGGGTGGGGGTCCCTGGGCGATGGCCAGAAAGCCACACCACATCCGGATTCGGACTCGGAACGTCCGTCCGGTTAGAACGATATGTAACAGGACCGTATTCGGTCTACAGGGGGGAAAATAGACTCTTGGGGGAGGGTCCATGCCAAAATTTTCTCCGGGTGGGGTGTTTGAACAGTTCCCCTGGGTTCGGAGGACACTTTTCTGGGGTGTTTTATACCTTTTTGAATTCGTCTCGACAAGGGGATTCTAATAAGGGGTGACACGCCTGTCGGGGCGTTATTCTGAAGTCTTCTTATGGGGTACCCAAAAGTGGGCGCAGCGAGACCCGTCCAGGCTTAAATTAAAGCCTCGGGTCTGGGGTTTCTAATGATACCATGCCTATAGCTTTATGACTAAAATTCGTGGAGTTGCTTGACTAAACGTATTCTACCGGCTTCGTATATGTTTATTCATCCCTAAGTCCGTGGATCCGGGTTGGATCTTCACGAAACCGGTCTCATTCGAAAGACCGTAAAATTCTCTACAAGAAATGTTGAGCACCACATTTTGAAATTCCTAATGGTTCCGGAGCTATGGACCGGAGCCGATACTTTTGGTCCCTAAATTTCATAAATTTTCACAAATTTTAACTTTTGTTGCTTATCTCAACCAGCGAAATTGAACGCTGGTAAACAATATTTCATAAAGTTTGCCAAACTACCAGTGTAGCGAGCACTGGTAAATATTATATTTTCGATTTGCACTTATAATTTTGAAGAAATTGCCTCAATCGCTGTTCGCTTTCGGGCGAACAGCCACACTTTCCTGTGGTCCTCATCCGTGAGGACGGTCGTGACGGGTGTCCGTCACGGCCAGTTATTTCTATGACAATTCGTGACAAACTTTGCGGTCCTACCACGCGGGGTAGGGCAATTCCTACGTAGACACTTATTCTGGGTTCAGCGGGGGAGTCGTACCGTCCTAAAATTCCCTATAAATCGAGTATGGCAAGGGCTCTCCATACTCATGTTCTGCACCTATAAAGTATCAATTTGTATGCGTACAATCTCTAAAATTCGTCCTAAAACACGTTAAATGCGCTACGCTCTATGGATCATACCTCCCACCTGAAAATTCACAAAAATTACGACAAAGTACGACAAGCAGAATACATAAATTCCTGGCCAAACACAGGCGCTTTTATGGCCTGACCAGTCAAACATAATAGTACAATTATGGTACAACATGATCATGAAATTGCCTAGAATAACAATGACAGGGCGGCGCTTTTATGGCCGCATACTATACAACAAACGGTAGGAATAATCATAACAACAATACATCTATATGTAACAGGTGAACAATTTCTGTTCCCACTAATTTGCTAGGTTCTGTACCTGAAAATACCCTTTACGTCATCGATTTACAAGTCTAAACTGGACATAAATTTAGTGTCTCAGAGACATCTTAAAATATCGTCAATACGGTATAACGGATATACATCTCTTTCGGCAACTAGGTTCAACTTACGAAAGTCGACACACAGGCGTAATGTTCCGTCACTCTTGGTTACGTATACTATGGGCGATCCCCATGGGGAATCGGAGGGTTCTATCAATCCGGCTTCAACCATGTTGTTTAATTCTTCTCGGAGGGGTTCTCTCAGAGAGTGGGCAAGGCGATACGGAACTTGTTTAATCGGTCTGGCATTGCCAGTATTAATCTTATGTTGATGTATGCCACATCGGCCTAAATCAAACGGATGGGTACTGAAGACATCCGAATTTTCCGAAATTACGGTTTTGAGTTGTTTTAACTGGAATGGAGTCATAGAGGTATTAGAGAAATTAATCTCGCTAAGGATTTGGATCGAACGTTCAGTGTCGATCGCTTTCTTTTGTTCATTAATAACTTGTACTACATTATCTGTTGTTAGTCCTAACCTATTACATTGCTTAACCCTTTTGGGCGGTCCTAAATTTAGTAGACGATTGTTCTGATCGTACAAGAGTTCAACGGCAGAGTCATCGAGAATTTCGATATGTCCTGCATGAATTGCTGTAGGGAGATTTCCAAAATTCATAACAGCTACGGGTATCAATCGCTGTCCGGTTAGAACCGGAGCGTGAGCGATTGCTAAATCTAATATGAATGGGTCTGGGACGAATAACGCTTGTCCTATATATAATTCGTCTATGTCGTATATAATTCGTATATAATTCGTCCTATATGTCCTATATAACAATTTCTGTTCCCAATAATTTGCTAGGTTCTGTACCTGAAAATACCCATTACGACATCGATTACAACGGTACATGATTATAAGATACGATCCTGATAGTATATATAATGAACACGTGCCTTTATGGCCATCAACAGTAGTACAAGAACGACATCAAAGGCAGATAATTCAAGCAGATATCAATGGTATGTAATTCAAGTACATGTATCAATGATGCCTTTATGGCCAATAATACGATAGAAGAATCATGCAAATCCAATGTATATCTATACCAGGGCGTGCCTTCGGGGCACTACAACCAATAGGTATAATGATGGATACAAATAGCTGTGTACACCGTTACGATCCCTTGACGAATATCCATCCCTGAAATAACAATAACGATACCCATTTTGATCAAAACGTCGTCGGCGGTGCAGGCCGAAATACTGAAGATACGAGTCGGCTACATAGCGGGACTCTTTGGATCTGATCATTCCATTTACTTATATATATATAGATATATATCTATGGTACGATTGAATTTGTTCCAATTTCATACGTATATACTTTGCTTTCAGTTCTGTTACAATTACCTACGTATTTACCTGATAATTTCTGATTCATTGTAATTACGTACTTACATAACCATATTGATCTTGCGAGTTATTTCGATTGCTGATTTACGTATATACGGTAGTTCATGATTTGTGCCAGTTAGGCGATCTATATACGAGGTGACAACAGGGTTTTATGGTCGATGGGCGTACATAAAGTAACTCAATTTATATATATATATGTATTTGCTTGCGATCAATTGATTCTGCTTACATAGATATACGTATTATAAGGCGAGGGTGGGTTCCGTACCCTTTCTGGGTATTTCCCGTCGGGTGTTCCAGGTTGGGGGGAAACTGGTGACTGAATTCGGAAAAGTTGACCACTATACATGTGGTCGCGATTATTGGGGAACTTGACTAAATGTTGACCATTACACTATGGACAGGATTTTTTGTCTTCGGAAAAATGTTGTCCATTACACTGTGGACGGGATTTTTTGATACTCGGAAAAATGTTGTCCATTATACTGTGGTCGGGATTTTTTGGTACTCGGAAAAATGTTGTCCATTATACTGTGGACATAATTATTGGTGGTCGGAAAAATGTTGACCATTGCACTGTGGTCAGATTTATTTTGTTCGAAAAAAATGTTAACCATTGGGGTGTGGTCAGGATTTTCGTAAATGTTGACCATTGTCGTGTGGTCAGGATTTTCGTAAATGTTGACCATTGTCGTGTGGTCAGGATTTTCGTAAATGTTGACCATTGTCGTGTGGTCAAGATTATGGGTTTTCGATAAAAGTTAGCCATTAGGCTGTGGTCAGGATTATCCACCTCGTAACGATCCGTAAGGATCTGTTACATATGCATTTATTATGTTAATTTATTAAATAAAGTAGCGTTTATAGGTCTAAATAGCTTCGTTTATGTAAATTATTGATTTATGACTATGCTATGTAACTACGTGTTCACTTGCATGTTTGTATTTTTAGCTAGACCATAAACATTCCCATGAAAACAATACCCTGCGATACGACAAAGACGAATCCTTCAATCATTCTCTGCCATCACCTTCATGTCATGTCGCTGTCGACACCACCAGCACCACTAGTGATGCAATTACTAGAGCATCGCAAGCAGTAGGGGTTGGGCTGGACCATTCTCAACGCACCGTTTCTGTGGATTCGAATAATCATCATACTGCGAACCGTGGTACCGATGTCATTCAAAAACAGCACCGTAGCCGTCATGTGTTTTCAGCAGAAGCACCACGTCCAATTTATAGAACACCGGAATATCGATGGTCGCATGTTCATCTTCAGTTGCTATCTGATATTTTGTTGGCTATCGAAACTGATGTTTCTGGATGGAAGGCGTTAGTTTCTGTTACTGTATTAATTAATTTATTGTTGAATATTTATGCATTAATAATCGAAAAACTATGCAGCAATATGTCGATTATATAATATGTAATGTAATATTACTACATTCAAAATATCGAAATGAAATACCAAATTTGTTTCCTTGAATAATCCTTGTGTTTGCCGCAGTAATAGTAACAGTTATTGCTTTCAGTTTGATCTTAAATGTATCCGAACGAACAGTGGTCTTTTGAGAATTTTTTGCCGTCGAAATTTAATTAAAGTTTTCTGGCCTGTCCACAGCCCTCCGAAAAGTGGGGGGGGGAAACTTCGGGGGGCCCCATGTTCATTCTCGGGGGAAATTTCAAAGTGGGGGAGGATAAATTTTGCTTAAAAATACAAAATATTTCCATATTTTCATGCATTTTTACTACTGTGAACGTACTTTCAAGCTAAAAAACAATATTTTAGCGTTATAAATAGTGGTAATTAATGTTTAAAAAACAATTTGCAAACAAAAAACATAAATTTTCAGACATAAAAAATTTTTGGAATTAGTTGAACATGGGGGGTTTCGGCCGAGTGGGGGGGACGGACATGGGGGAAAATCTCACGAACATGGGGGGATTTGGAAAGTGGGGGGTCCCCACCACCCCCCCACTGTGGACAGGCCAGGTTTTAGAGATATTCTCGGTTCTGAGACATTGATGCGACTCTGAGACCTGATGCCACATTTGCATGGCATTAGTAGGATAAATTATTACCAACATGAGTGAAACATAGATACACGCATCAGTAATTTCGAAAATATATTGTAATCTAGCCAAATTTCTGGGAAAATACAGATGATTATGTGTTTTAGGTCTTTGTGCTATCGTACGGCTGTGAATGTTCCTTATATGTGTAACATATCCATTATGGATCGTTACGGATAGGTTATCACGACAGTGTAATGAGCAACATTACTGTATCCTAAGTCAATTTCCGTTATGGAAAACAGTGATCAATCAATAGCCTTGAACAAAATCCAAGTTTCCCTCCCTGAGCGAGTATAACTGTGCGTGCGTTTGTGATAGAGTACTTGTGACCTTGATGAATTAGGCATTATTTATATTCGCTGTCATTTAACCAAGCTATGATTGTATGTTCTATTCTTACCATTCTATGAGCTATTGGTGCAACTGTATGACCTGTTGTTATAATTATGTTACCAATTGGCGCAATCGCATGAGTAGTGGTCGAGTACTTGATTTGCTTACGTATATAATGTCTGATTTGTGGTCATATATTCACTGTATGCAAACTATCTGATTGGAACCTTTATTGTGTTGTTTACAGATAATTTCATGATTATTATTGACACATATATTGGTCATGTGAAACTTACTTGACCTATTTGTTCGTTATGTTAATAATTCGATGTATAATTATTGTTTCTGGCCGGCCGGGTGTAATAGGATACCTCGTGGTATCTTACCGGTCCCGACCATCCGTCTTTGTTTGTTGTATCGCATTTTGAGGTATAATTGTAATAACTGCCGGCCGGGTTTGGTGAGGTATCTCGGGATACCGTAGCATCCCCGTCCATGGTTTGTGCCGGTATTACGTGATCTTGTAACTTACACTGGCTATAAAACATTATATGACGGTAGCTGATAGGAAAGAGCGAGTTTAGGTTGTCTGTAAGAACAGATATCTGCATTATAAAGAAGCCGTCCCTACCGCTCCGTCAGTAAGAAAAAGGTTGTCCTGAGTTTGGCTGTTTGGCGTGCAGCGAACAGCAAATTTCACATCTGAAAATTGTAAGTACAAAATACACAATATCAAATTACACAGTGTTCATTTTCATTGGAGACAGCAGAAAACTTTAATGAACAAAACAAATTTAAAGTGTCAATTCGGAATCCTCGGTATTGAGGGCCATTGTTGTTCTGGCCTATAACGGTTTAGAGTTTGTATAAGCGCGCCAGGCATTTCTGGTACAAAATTTTTGGCCTGTTCAATGAGATCGGTCCCGTACTTAATTATAGTCGGTATAAAAATTGTAGTAAGGTGCCCGGACTCTAGGGTCTAATTTGAGCTTAGTATTAACCCGCTGTGCCTACCTTGGGTATAGTACACCCATGCAATACGGAAATTTTATCGATGGGCATGTCACCCATCCTTTTGTTCCCAGCGTAGAGCCATATCCAAAAATGTAACTCACAGTCCTTAGAATATAATCCCAGCTAGCCCTGAAACCTTCGGTTTTTCTTACTATAAACCTGGATATGCTCACCCGAGAGCCCGGCTTCTCCTTGTTCATCCTGTCCCCTTGATATTGGCTGTCAAAATGATCGGCTTGCGGAGCCGAGTTTTAGTCCTAGGCCCGCGCCTCTATTGGCCCTCTTGTTAAGTAGTTTGGAACACTTTCCCGTGTCCCACTTCCGTATTTGTTTATTTTTCTCTTTTGTTTGTACCATATTTAACTGGTTCCGTGACACCCACTCATCTATGTACACAAAGGTTTTTTGGGTCCACAGGTGGGTCCGGATCCAAATATTTTTACGTGGACCCAAAAACTTTTTGCTGGACCTACGCTGCACCCAGGGCAGTGTCGGCTTCGGAAACATAGGGTCTGCTAGTAAATTCTATTACAAAGTACAGAGTTTCAGCCGTTTCTGCTTACATGTGTATATAGTTGCTTGCTGCTGGTTTCACGGATGGCCCTCATCGTTTGTCCTGGCTTGGGACAGGCAGAGAATAATTTATATGTATATATGTAATAAGTCAAATTGCGTATGTAATAATTTCGTAATCACGTTTCTTTATTGTGTAAAATTTCGTGAAATTCTCGAGCTAAAAATTGTAAGCCTGAACCCAGTGTTTAAGGTCTGGACCCAAAAGAAATTTGCTGGACCCATGGTCCATTTTGAAAAAACCCTGGTCGTCATTAATTTGGTAATGCGTTTTCTCCACTTTCAAATAAGCTATTGTAGGGTTTGTGACACCCAGCAGAATTTGACGACAGTGTGCCTTAACTCCTATCTGATCAGCTTTAAAAGTCTCCTTGGGTTCCACTTTTTATAGGGCGGTATGTATATGAAACACAAAGCATGCTACAAGTTTTTATACACTATGACAAAACCATAGATGGAACCAGGCCCGCTGAGCTTCAGCCTCGCTTGTGAGATAATATTGACCCCTGTTTATTCTTCCATGTTTCTTATTCCATGTACATAATATAAATATATATTTACAATTATAAATATTTTATATAAGTTAATACTAAAAGGATGGTTATTTATTAAATAAATATTATATATATAATAAAGTTAATGTAAAATTAATATAGTAAAATAGTTAACATATTAATTGAGTAAATATAGTTAGTGTATTATTAAAATGCAGTTTATTAATATATTTATTATTTATATATATTAATCAGGGAATAACCGGAACCGAAATTTACCGGAACCGGAACCAGCAACCGGAACCGTCCATTTAAACCGGATCCGGAACCGGAACCTGGTCTTCGAAATTTATATATAGTAAAACAGATGATGGAAGAAATGAAGGTATAGTGGATTTAAAATGCATTAAAAATAACTTTTACGTTAAACTTAATGTATTGCGATGGTATTATTGCCTTTCTGAAACTTTAAAGAGACTGAGGAAGCTATAATGTTTATTTATCGATCAAATTATGTCGGTTTTTGGACATTCAGAGCAAAAAATGTCTTCCACTATACACCATTACGTATACTGCGTCAAATCGAATGTGCTTACAAAGCTTGGAGCGTAGAATACACACTTTCGCTCTGCCTCCAGTCGCCTCCCTTTACTACACATACGTTTGTTACATGTTCTTCTGTAGGAAACTGCTGATGCTGCTCGCACAGTTTCAATAAATACAGTTCATTGCCAAGAAAGCAGTTTCTAGCTGCGCTGCAGATAACGTTAGTTTACTTCAATTTAGACTGATTTACCAAGTTAATAAGCGCACTGGCGGCTGCTTGACGCAATTTATGTTAGCCAAGCATACCCTAAGTACTTCTGCGTAAGCCATGCTCTGCTACCGAGTTGGACCAGTTTAATTCAAACGTATCCCACAGATTTCTGGATGAGTAAAATAGCTGCCACAAGCATCGACCTGGCTTTGATTTAACAAACTCCTGCAGGTTATTATGAAAAATTCCTGCTTTAATTATGTGCCTTACTTACGTTTCACACGGCAAATTGGTTAGTTAATCTTTTCTTTTGCTTGGTTGTATAGCTTGATCATTGTATATTTCATATGTTTGGATTACAGGATGAAGAAAAAACTTGAAAAATTTCAAACAAAATTTTTAAACCGGAATTCCGGTTCCGGTATGGTTTTTGCCCTTTGCCGGAACCGCAACCGGAACACGATTTTCGCCGGAACCGGAATTCCGGTTACTCCCTGATATTAATGTAAATTTATAAATATTTAGTAAATTTATTCATTATAAAATAAAATATATAGATAATAATTAAAATGTATATATATTAAGCAAACTTTTAGTAACATTAATATTAGTAATTTACTATTAATTATTATATATATATACTTTGGGGCTAAAATTAGGATTTTGGGGTGACAAGATTTAAGAGATTTAGGAGTCTGGAAATATGTGGCAAATCATCCCTAAAATTGGTGATTTTGGTGAACTAAGATTGGCGCAAGGAACGGGATAACAAAATTTGGGCCCCGTAGACGACGCTGTTAAAATTAACGGGCGTTTTAATTAAGCTTAATCCAAAGGAAAGTTAGGAATTTCGTTGGTTTACGGCATCAGTCCCAATTTTAAATTTAAATTGTTAAATTAAGGAGAGACCGAAATGACGGAACTAAACGGCCTCAAAACGTGTCGGAGTCCGGAATCAAAGACACAGACAGTCGGTGCTAGTTGCGAAATCTATTAGTAAGCTTGATTTCGGCATCGTGTAGTTTAGACGGTTTTACTGTTCGGCTCCGACGCTTATTTTACATGGCGAATTTATACTAATATATAAATATTTTCTATAAACATAAATAAATATTTTCTATAAACATATTTGAAATTAGCACTAGCACATTATTGCTATCAATTTGGATTTAAGAATTTCATAGTTTTGCTCATGACTTCAGCAGATACTTTTACCGGATTTGCTCAACGGATTTGGACATTGAAAATTTATCTGTAGGAACTAAAATCAACCAAATTGTTCTTGCGCAAAATTTCCTCCAGGAATTATCTTAAAACTTCGCTGAGATGCTATGTCGGACGTGTCAGGTCTTGCCCCGACGGAGCGGTTTTGAGTAGGACCGTGACACGGTTCTCAGAAATACAAAATATTGGAAAACCTAGCATCTGTGCAAATTTTCAGGAATTAAAAGTTGGCATAATCTTGAGAAAATTTAATTTTCTAGGTTTGTCCCGCTATTTTTATAGATTGGGCTACGGACGCCGTCTGAAACTGTTTGCTTTAGGACACGATTTAGGATATCTTAAAAGCAAGACTATTTCACGGTGAAAATGGCCGTTGGAGCTAGCTGTCCTCACTTACGAAAGAGGATTACTTTAAGTATAATAATACTATGTCTAAAAATACAAATAGAATGAACTCATTTTTATTTTAATTTGACCAGTATATAGTGATTCCGCGCTGGACCGCCAATAATGCGAAGATCCTTTTTTGCGAAGTTGGATATAAAATTTGTATGTAACACACTCTTGAACCTAGGAATTAATATGGTGTTTAAGTTCCCAAAATTTATGCAGGTATGGGACTTGGTTCGTTAGGATACTAGGACACGTTTCAAATGGTACCTTAACTTGAGCCTTGATAAAAGGGCTGAGGCAACTCCTCAGCTGCATAAAATTTTCACCGGAGAACGACGGGTTGAAAATGAAAAAGTATTTCTTATGGTTGAAATATGAAAAAGTATTTCTTTGGTTCTGAATTGAACTACCCCTATTTTTACTTGTCCCAAAGTCAAATAATTAAATTCACTAGAGTCACAGTTTACTGGAAAATTTGCCCAATACTTAACTCTTCGAGTATTTATTGCGAGTTAGCGAGATAGAAAACTTTTTTATAGATATGCTTAAAAATCAAAACCAGTAAATTCTATATTAAATAAATTGTAGTAAAATTTCGAAGAAAATCTCGCAACTTAAACCACTAATATATACCATAGTCGCGATTTGGATTTAGGATACTATTTAATACAGATTCTTAAATGGTGGCAATAACCCACTGTCTTTTTAAAATTCGTGGCATTGACGTCGCAGTCGTTTCGCTCAAAAACCGTGAAGACCCGCGGATATCAAGTCAGTTTAACAGTATTAAATTTCATAGTTTTGATCTTTAAAGACCGGTGAATTTCGGGTTGTTTTTCGTCTTAAAATATAAGTCTAGCCCTGTCTCTTTGGGATGGAAGGGTATTAGAAACTAATTAATTAGACCCATTCCAACCATAAAAGTTACTATATATTATTATTTTAACTAGGATTCTTACAGCACTTTGCAAGAACCCGTGCTTTTTGCTAGGAATTTAGAAAATAGATCCGCTGAGTTAGGTTTAAGCTTCAACCCATTTGCAGTATTGAAATATTCTCATTTTAGTGTTTTTGTATCAGATTCGATCCAGCCACTTCGCAAAATTAAACGAAATAATACAAATTTCTCCGATGAAAGTAAATATTAATTTCACCACGTTTGACAAGCTATGTAGGTAATGGTATAAATCGAGTGGTAAAATTTAATAGCACACTATCAATTTCTAGAGTATCTCAGGAGTTAGCAATAGGTTTTGATTAATTTCTACCGGAGGACGTCTGCTCTGCGCACAACTTCTTGGATTGCAGTGGCCCAAGAGTTTAAATCACGAAACGGTTAACCCTAAAAGAAAATATCACACAATTGAGCTGAGTCTGAGCAATAAAACACTTACATATTTATATATATCTTCACATTTCTCCTTGCCGTTAATCGATAAAGAGCAAGGATGACATTACTGGGCGAATTTTTCGCGCCCCTACTGAAATTGTTACTAGTGGATGTCAAATCTTCCATGTATTTTCCATATTCCTTCCGGATCTACAATAGCATTCTTGTTCCCTATTTATTTAAAATGAACATTTGCCGTATTGGCACGCATTGCTAGTCACACTAGGTATACTAAGTTCCGATGAACTGGACATCGGATTAGTCTCTGTTAAGCTAAATAAAAGAGACCACTATGAATTTGCCGTTCAAAATTTCCCTGCATATTTGCGTATAATAAACATTCTCGGGAGTATTAGAAAATGAGAATTGGATTTTGTGAAGTTTAACTGACTTCAATGTATCAGAGAAAACTTATTGTAACTATTTAGGGTTTAAGCTTTCGAAATACATCATTAGGATATAGGAGTTTGCAATAAAAATATTACGAGTTAATGAATACTCACTCTCATGTCATATCATTCAAATGTACCGTACTGTTCATTGCTGGAGTCGTACCATGCTATTATGTTTATCTATTACTTGTATGACGATTATTATTGATTGTTGTATATCATTTATATGTATGAAATTGTACCTTATCTACTTTGTTAATATACTTAACCTCTAGTAGACTAGGATAAGTAATCGAGTTGCGCTTCCACACTCGTGTCTTTTCCCCGTAGCGTACCTGAACCCCGAACCTATACTCTTGTTGAGTGTGCCGTATTGCCTTATCCTTTAACCGATCGCGTATTCGATTAGCTTATCAATAAATAATAATTGAAAACCCAATGTGTTCTTGTGTTTGTTGATGCTTAATATAGCGATATGTATCAAAGGGGTTCGAAATCGTCGCGCCAGTCGACGACCTTCGTTTAGCCTTAACATCGGAAAGGTCGCAAGTTTTAGCGTGGATCGCTGACAATTTAATGTTTACGGCTGAGTTGCTAAAACGAGAACGCGTGAGTTCCAAAGGTTTTAAAGATATCGACGAAGATTCGAGGGAACCATCTGCCGAACCTCATAGCGAAAACGATTCGACGTTAAACGTCTAGGGGTTGTCTAACCTAGTATATTGGCCACAAATGGAATCGGGAAAAGATCGCGAGTGATCAGTACCAACGATCTACTCGATTGGAACTTCCAGCCGAGATAAGAATATGTATGGTGTCCTTGCCCTGCGAGCAGGTGACGGAGCCAACCTCCCTGGGTAGTGACCACGCAGGTGACGATCCGAACACACCTCGTGAAGCGTTCCTGGGGTTTGCTAAGCTTCGTTTAGCTTGTTGAGCCTGATCGAATGGGATGGTTAGCTCTCTCCCATGATGTTATGATACCTGGGGCCAAACGGGCATTGCGTTTGAAAGCACGTAGTGCTGTAGAGTCACGCCGATATTACATAGGGTTGTCTTCTCCCAAATGGGGTTCTGACTGACATTTTTCGATGCCCATAACAACAATTAGGTGACCGGTTCGTGCCCTCGGTAAAATTTTTATCCCGCTGTATAAACACAACAGTAGACAAAAATTTGACAATACATTTACCCAAATTCATGTCCGAAGTTAAAACGCTAAATCAAATGAAAAGTTGCTAACATTTTCTTTTATCCTCAACAGGGAAAGGTTTTGCGCAGCTTCTCATCCTTTTTCAGCGTTTTCCTTTTAAAACACTGCACTTTGAAAGGTTTCAAACCCCCTTCCGGGATCAACCATGGGTCTAGTTCATGTCACCCTTCCAGAATACAGCGTTCCCACAATTCCGTCCCAGCCCCTTCCGGTTCATGGCCCCCAGCAAAATGATCGTGATGGGAAAATCAGTCCATTGTAGCTCTAAATTTCTGTTACAGTGACAGAGAGATGAGAACCTAAAACCACAATTGTTTTGTCGGATTGACGCATTTGATTTAAGTTTTAAACTTTTAAAGTTCTTAATCCATTGATGCAAGGATTTATTTAGTAATTATATAATGTTTATCAGCGCTAGGATATTTATCAGTGTTAGGACAGCATAGAATCGGTAGATGTTTCATGTACTATTTTAATACACGTTTTACTCTCTTTTGAGAATGCGACTGTACCTGTGTCGGATTTCACGCCAAAGAGTAAATATCACTGAGTTTTCTCAAGGCACCACATCGCGGTATATGCAGTTATTGGGTTCTCTATCTTAATGTCTTGTGGTCAGATGCAACCGACACTGCTTGGAGCTCTAAGCACAGTCGATCACGCATCGTAGCATACTCTATCACTTCCAGCTATTTGTTGTATTTTGTGCATCGTTGTTTTAGCGATAACTCGAAAACGGTGATTGATTTCGTCAATTCGCCGGACCATGCAGTGTTCGTTGTCAATACCGTGCACGTTGTGTCACAATTGGTCGACAACTTGATCATGGCTTGTGGTGGCCTTTTGCCGCTTCTTGCTGCTGCGACTTCGCCTAGCGTAAGGATTTCTGATAGAAGTAAACCTGCGTGTCTAGAGCGTTCCGAAAATTTGTGGGGGAACTCGGGGGAGGGGTTTGGAATTCTAGGGGAAAAGTTCAAATTTAAGTAATAAAATTTTGTCTTTAAAATCGTGTCTATTTCTATGTTTTCCTGCATTTTTAACAGTTGTACATTTATTCTTAATGTTTTAGCATTAGAATAGTAATTAATGTTTAAAAACGTTAACATGCAAAAATATAAATTTAGAGACAAGGAATTTTGGATTTAGTTGAACATGGTTTTGACCGAGCGGGGAGTATCACAAAAGATGGGGGATTTTGGAAGTAGAGAGCCATCTGTGCCACCCCCCCTCCCCAAGGTGGCCAGGTCAGATAAATTGCGTTTGATATTTTGATTTTAACATAATATGACGATTTCGGATTGTTGGCGGCAGGAGAGCCTTTAATGTCATAACGACCTTATACATTCGGTTTTGTGCTCAAAATTTTTGGGTGGAGACAGTCTCTCTCAAGGGGCGTGACCCATGCATGGCATTTAGCAGATTTTTAAAAATGGAAAATGTTTCCTGTTGCAGACGCATAGATCACTTCCATATCACACATCGTCATTTAACTAATGATTAAAGACAGAATACATAATATAACAATTATAACGAAGAACTTCAAGAGGAATGCACAATATCCTGGTTAATCCAAACCTCGGAAATCACAGGGGGTGCAGCCGGGACCCCGGCTCACCTGCCGGGGCCGTGGGATCTTTGCCGGGGGGCATTTTTTGCCGGATTTGTTGCGTTTAATCTATCGTTTTCCGAGCAGGGGCTTTGAGCCGCTGGGCACCCGCACTTTGTGCCTGATGGTAGGAGCCGCTGGGTACCTCCGTTTTGCGGGGGGGGCAGCCGAAAATACGGCCCCAAACTTTGCACCAGCCAGAATATATCCAAATGATATCAGAGGAAAACACCACTCGATAAATTATCCTAAATATTCTGTCTGAAATTTTCCAGTGTGTTGGCTAAAGACTTGGGAATTTTGCGTTCCCGACCCCTGTAAAGTCTGGTGGGTTTGCGCCTGGATCTGTCTAAAATAACGGAAATTGTTTGACTACTCGTGGCGTGCGCTTTTAATGATGACCTATGGTGAGTTATTCGCCATGATTATTTATAAAAATAATGGGCGAATTAATCAGTGAAACATTCACAACTCACTTTGTATTATTGAATTTTAGAGTGAACTCGAAATAGTCGATGGTACCCAACAAGGGCTTACAATCGATATTGCGGTGACTTTCCTAATACGATTTGTTAACCTGGTCGATGTATTTGTTTTTGCATCGTCACTTAACTCCGGCGAACTCGAACACGAGAAAAACATGCCAGCTGGAGGTATCCTGCGTCAATGCTTGCGTTTAAGTAAGTTTTTTTAGTTTTCTTTTTGTTAAAAATTATCTAAGAATTTCGTGTTTTCTTTTAATAGTGATTAACAATCTTATTGGTTGTATGTTCGCTGTGCTCATAAATTCTATGCAAAATGTGGTACTTACACAGCAAAACGTGTACGTATATTATTGTCAGCCAGTACCAGGATATTATAATTATATCTTCGTAGGATTTGTTTAAGCCACGCCCGTGAGGTCAGAAAGCAATGTGTGATATGAATTTTTAACACTGTCTTTTAATCTATTTTTGATGAAAGTTAATTTTAAAATAACTTTTGTTTTTGCAGTTGCAACCATTGCTGTTAGAAACTGTCTTGCTAATCGGGCAAATGGTGGTTTGAACGAGCATCAGAATCGCGGCCGAAACACACAGAATCTGTCGGAAGGCGCTGTATCTCCAGCTGGAAGCAACTATTCGCAACCTTCTCGAAAGTCTAAAATGTCAAACTTTTCGTGCGATAATGACAGCGCGAACGACAAAAGGAGCTCGGAAGACGCTGGTTCTGAAAGTTGCAGTTCCGTAGCGGCTGCAGGAAGGAAGCATAGCCAGCTGCACTGGCCAGAAAGGCAAATTAAACACAGTAGTGACGAGCCAATTAGGCAATTGGTGAACGGGCCGCGCAATGTGGAAAACGCAAGTTTTCTAGGCATTATTTTTAATCTTTATTATTTCGGGATTTTAAACAAAATAATGAGTTTAAAATTTTGCGAATTTTTGGTATTCACGTCCTGTAAAAGTGAATTGAACATATGGACCGGCTTAGCACATCTTTTTGTCAGTTTCTGAATAGCATAAGAAATCGCTGAGTTGATGGTAATTTTGTAATTATTGTGTTTGTTTGACATGAAATGGCATTTTTACTTTTATGTTTCTGCTGCTCTAATAATTTGTCGCCCAAAATTAGACACACCCGACGCCGATTTAGCACTTATAATTTTCGCTATATGATCGTGCAACATTTTTACATGTAACATTTTGAGAGGCATCGGTTGCAGAAATATATAACGCCAGAATCAAAAGCTTTACTTGTTGCTCAAATTTCTATAGATAACTTTTATCCGACACGTTTCCAGCTATGAGAAAATGTTTGAAAACACCGCAAAGATGAAATTTATAAGATACTTTTTTCTTGCCTTTTCTTGGCGAACTACAGATTTGGTGTGTATAGAAGGCTGAAATGCGTCTATATATTTCCGTGGCTGCTGAACACGGAACTTATGCGATCTAAATTATATATAAATAAAACTGCATATACAGTTCCCTTGTCAACTGTAATCCAGGACCATGGATGTCGTTGCTCAATGTATGCAGACGACATTGTCATTTACAGCGGCTTCGATTATGACATTGAAACAGTGGAATTACAGTGATTGTACGACACAATTTTTGCAGTGGCGCGTTGGCTTCATTCACACAAACCAGCTACAGCTCAGTCCTACTAAATCTGACTTCGTCATTGTGAAATGGAGGACTCACGACTGCTGTCAACATTTCTATCGATGGTGTTGTTGTTGATCGGTCGGCTAAATTAAAGTTTCTCGGCGTTGTAATTGACGTGGAATTATCGGTCAGGCTTCATGTCACTGAAGTCATCAAAACATCCATTTGGTAACTATCAGAACTAAGGAGACTGCGACCTCGTTTAACCAGGGCCATCGCTGAGACAGTGATTATGGTGTTTGGCATGTCTGTCCACAATCGAGTATTTGACGACAACATTGAATGCATCTGCCGAGACCATAATTACTCAGTATTGCGTGACATGCACTCGCTCCCTGTCAAGCAGCGAATTATCTTTAAGTGTACCTGCCTCGTCAGTAAATGTCTTCACTGGCATTTGTCCTGACTACTTGAAAGACATGCTCCACCTGCGTAGTAGTCAGCGTCTCTCTATACGACAAGAGCTCCAAGTTCCATTGCGAGGTGATAACAGTTTTGAATATTTTACGCAGCCATCTGAAATGACATACCGTCAGCTATTCGGTCCAGCGAGTTAACAGCTTTAGAGGTCATACGGCAGGTGAGATGTGTTCTGTTCGACATCGCCTACGATAATTAACGGTGCCGTTGCTGGTGAGCAGCACGTCCTCACGGATCGTGATTCAACTATCTCAACAAATTGCTTTTAAGCTGTGCGCTAGAATTTTATATCATAATAAAAATGAAACCTAAAGTTCTATTTTTTCTGGTAAGCTACGTGCTGGTACTGGCCTCTCAACAGCCCTTCGAAAATTGGGGGATAACTTTGGGCATGTTCATTGTGTGGAAATTCTCAAAGTTGCGGCGGGAAAGTAAATTTTCCAACAGCTAAATCCATGTTTTCATGTACTTACACTGCGGGGTCATTTCACGCTACGATGACGTTTTGGCCCAGAAAAAATGACTAATGACTTTTTTGGCTCCGATTATCTTCATTTTTACATCCTATGACCAAAAAACATCAAGGATCCGTAATTTGAGGACGTTATAGTAAATTTTTTAACCGTTTTTATGCTATGGCTTCCCAAATACCACCCCACTGCTGCTCCGCAAGGTCCCATAAAATGTCCTCTGGTATGCTCCAGGTTGCATCTAGCCTCGATTTTGTGATCGTATCTCGTGCAGCCCGTCAGCGCGGTCAAAATGACGTTATCGGTTCCGTATATCAAAAATTAAGCCTTTTATGCCTATTTTGGCAAATTTAACACTTTTAAACACGGGGGTGCCGATTTATACCGGTTATTAAATGGAAACGAAGCGGCCATACACGGTAGCTATTTATATCGATAGTTTAGCCTGGGGGAAGTGTTATGCAAAAAAATTTAAAACATACCCTTTGCCAGATATGTTAGAATACCGGAAGTAGCTTGTGGTCGGGGGTGGGTAAAATTTGGCGGGGTGGGGGGGTAAAAATGTGAAATGGCCAATTCGACCGTGTTTAACCAGCATAGTTAACTTGAAAACGGTATGTAAGATATTCTATACCACAATTTCCACTATGAGGGTACAAAATGGCAGCCCATATCAACTGCCAGTGTACATGCCTGAGACCATGGACGGGGGGGGGGGTAAATTTAGAATTTTTTAAAAAAAATAATTTTGCGACATATGTCGTCCAAATGTATTGCCACAATGTATTATGAACCAAAAGCGTGAAATTTCCTCGAAATAACATTGTATGTTCGATTTTTCCACATTTTGGTGGTGGTCGGGGGTGGGTACAAGTGTGGTCGGGGGTGGGTAAAAGCCTGAGATCAACAGGTTGGGCGCGAGATAGAGCTCCGGTCGTTTCACCATTCGCTTCGTGATTGGAAAGAACCATAACAGATAAATTAATTGACTTCTACTGACTCCACCATACCCCTAACTAGCAACGGTCGGGGGGGGGGGGTAATCAAATGTGCTAAAATCAATCTTTTGACCCTAGCGCTGGGGTAAGTAACAGCAAGCACCTGAGTTAATATTTTTTCAAAAGGCATCCAGGGGACAGGTATGATATATGAACAACGTTTATGTACCATGCATAAGTAACGAGCAATGACCAAAAAAGGAATTTGGTCGGGGGGGGGGGGTAAAACTGGGGTTCATGCCATATCGACAGCTGTCACTCTCCATGATTGGAGTAGATTTGAAAATCGTGCAATTAAAAATGTTGTGTAGACCTGACTAATCCTGCATAGAAAAGAATTTGGGCCATAACTTCGAACACGGAGCCACGACACTACCCGAAAAAAGAGGTCGTAAAATTAGTCATTACGATTTTTGTCAGGGACTTCTGTGGATGCCCAGCCTCTTACGGCGTGCGTGAAGCCGAAAATTTTTTTGTTTGAACTAGCTAACTAATGACGCTTCCTAGCGCAAATAACATTTTTACCAGTTCCCTGCACGTTTACGTCTACTGCCAAAATATCCAGTTTTACCCCCCCCCCCGACCAAAAGATCATCGTAGCGTGAAATGACCCTGCGGTGGGGGGGGGGGGGGGGGAGGGGGGGGGGGGGGGGGGGGGGGGGGGGGGGGGGGGAGGGGGGGGGGGGAAGGGGGGGGGGGGGGGGGGGGGGGGGGGGGGGGTGGGGGGGGGGGGGGGGGGGGGAGGGGGGGGGGTTGGGGGGGGGGAGGGGGGGGGGGGGGGGGGGGAGGGGGAGTAGGGGGTGAGCAGAAGGGGGGGAGGGGAGAGGAAAGGGGGGGGGTGGGGGGAGGGGGGGAGGGGGGGGGGGGAGGGAGGGGGGGAGGGGGGGGGGGGGGGGGGAGGGGTTGTTAGTGAGGGGGGAAGGTAGGGGGGGAGTTGGTTGAAGGAAAAAGTGAGTGGAGAAGAAAAAATATTGTTTGAAGAGGGGATGTGGTGAGTTTTGTTTATAGAGGGATAGGTTCAATTGGGGGGGTGAGGGGGGATGGGGGGGAGAGAAAAGGGAGGGGGGAAGATGTGGAGAAAAAGTTATATGGGGAAAATAGGGGGGAGGGGGGAGGGGGGGGGGGTGGGAGCGGAGGGGAGTGTTTGTTAGATAGGGTGAGAAGGGGGAGCCGGAATTATTTTTTATTATTCTTTTATAGACATTCCATTTTCTCGCTGCATTAGTACTAGATACGTATCGTTGCAAACTTTTGTCTAATTATTTCACATATTGTGTTAGTAACCGTCAAAGCGGGCGTTATACAGCATTTTAATAGTAGTAGCTTGTCTTATCACAACATGGTGAATTTGACGGTTGAATATGTTACAGAGATGAACACAGCTATATATATATTGAACATTAATTACGAAAGGAACATTAATAATTGCTCTACAAAATGACACAAAACACGCTCGAGCGTTTGTGGAGATATTACCATTTTGGTTTATTTTAGGTACCATGGGCTCATGAATAACCATTTTTGACAACCTTGCAGCGTAAGTATGACAATAGCAATATATCATTTTCAGATACATAAATAATGAATTGCTCTCAAGTTAGGTAAGAACATTCATATAGTTTGAGCAATTGCGGAAATATTACTATTTTCGTGTATTTTAGGTCCCTGGGCTCATTGAAAAACCCTTTTTGACAAACCGTCAGTGTAAATAATGTCAATTATTGCAGCACAAAATTTTCAATAAGGAAGAATTGCTCTGCAAAATGAAACAAAAGCACCATGTACTTAGGGGTTGTGTAGAAAATACCATTTTAGGTGTATTTTGTGTCTCATGGGCCCTTTTTAGACCCTCTTTGATGGAAATCACATCCAAAAGAACTCTGTAAGCCAATTTCATTCAAATATCTACGCCATTGTAGAGTTATAATAAGAATGTGATTTTTTGGCCTTTTGGAATTCCAAATCTTGTGTCGCTTTTTCGGGGGGGATGTGACCGTTTTATGTGTAAAAAAGGCCGCATATATAGATTTCAAATTTTCAAATGAGCTATTGTTCGAATCAGTCAGCCAGCCAATATTGAGTTATGCGTGTTACCAAAAACCAACCACATTGTTATATTTAACCATCCATGGCTAGAAGCATCTCGCATCTGCTGTTTCATACTCATTCAGAATTCAATTATTATTTTGTTGCTTTGGTTTCTGCACAGCGTCAGTCGAAGATATAGCGTTATAAAATACGGCTTTAGTTCGTTATTTATTTTGAGCTTTTTCTCGGTTAAGACAATGGATTGGAACAATGGTCAGTTTTGACGTCATGATAGAATTAAAAGTGCTATTGCATAGTAAACTCAATGCAAATGTTATTTCGATTAAGAGATTATGATATTATCTTTGGTTTTCCAAACGGTAGGGAAAGTACATTGACAACCGAACGGTTAGCATCTGATAGATGGGGGTTGCTGGCAGCCGAAAAATCCATTTGTCACCATGTCAAATGTGTGGGTCAGCTGAAGGGACTGTAAAGCAATAAGTATAGATCATTAGAGTTTTGTTATTGTAGCCGCGCAGCCTGGCTTGTGCACTCATGAGGATTTTTCCAGAGAAGTGTACGGGGGAGGCTGGTTGAAGTTAGGGCGTGAATTTTGGTATGGGTCATATAATCAGGCCCCTGTGCCTGGACGCCTTCGGCTTCGAAGCTAAAAATTTCGAAATTTATATTCTGCAAATAACGCTAAAGTTGTGAATAAATGGCTCAGAAACGGGGAACAAATATCTCTGTTGCTGCTAATAGCAAATTATCAGCCATTTTTGATGAAATTAATCGAACTTTTAACGTTAGAAAGGAATGTGTGTAAAAAATTTTTTTTCAAGTTTTTATGCCAACGGGGTGTTTTTGCGAGGGGGGAGAAGCCAAAAACTTTGTCAGGTAGCTCCAGTCGGGGTACACATTATTGCCAGGGGGTACCGAAAAATGCCAAGGACCTTCAGCACAGTACCCCCCGTACGGGCAGGGAAAAATTTAGGGATTTTTTGGCTTTACAAGGATATATTGGCATATTTTTCGCCCCGTAGGACAGGTGAGGTTGAACTGGCGATAGCTAAAAATACTTGGGGGGATATACTAGGCTATGGAATTTGCACCCAAATACCTGGGATCCTCGTCCGTCTCATCCATGCGAAAGCCAGTATCTCAGTCCATTTTGTTCAGTTCAGTGTATTTGATGAGGGCATTCTTTTGTTCAGCGATTTTTTTTGTTTATTTTCTTTAATTTATAGAGAAGCCATAAGCTAGTTTATTTACGGGTTCAAAGTTTTCCTCAAGATTTCGTCCTTCTACTTGCATGTTAAGATGTGCTCTATAAATAGCGAAGTGTCCTACACCACGAAAATCGCGATGGGCAAACGCAAACGGTACGTAGACATACGTAAAGACTGAAATAATGTAGAGTGAATTTTTGCTGATCATTGTCTGTGTCACTTGCAGTATTAGCATACTTACAGAAATGCAATTTATATTGAAATAAAGTCCAGCTAGCCGGTGTAGTCGTTGGCTTAAAGTAATCAATTAAGTTGTATTGTAAATTTTAGTATTTGTGTTTATAAATTGTATTGTCTATAAATTATATTGGATATGAGTTGTTTATATGGTGAAAGTAGGATGTAATTAATAATAATAAGGGGATTGTAAAAAAGAAAATGAGATTGTGTAAAAAATGAAAATTGTAGAATTATGTGATTTTTATCGCTTAGAAAAAAAATAGAATTATATAAGATATTAAATTTTGTATAAGCTGTTATGTTTATAGAATTTTATCTAAAGGTGTAGTTTTTGAATGTTATTGGTGTAGTGTATTTGATTAGAGCATATTATAGAAAGTCTATAAATTGCGTTTTGTTGGTTAATTTGATGTTTGTTGAGAGTGGTTCGTTATGTTCGTTCGAGTGCTGTACTATTTTTATTTACTGCATTCCGCAATGTGACAAAATCTAAGCTAAAAAGTTTCTTATTGTGGATTCTCCAAGAGAACCCACAAGCCCATGTTGCAGATAATTTTAAACATAATTTAAAACAAACTCAATAATAAAAGGAACGGCCGTCACAAGCAAGCCGTAAAGGCGTACGTGTGAACAATTAATGAAACATACCCGTTCAGAATATCAGAAAATCATATAATTTACATAATAATTTGACATTTCCGATAATTCATAGGGGTTTGCTGGTTTGCTGGCGAGTTTGTTTACGAATTATTTCCATATAAAATTTTTTCTTCATTTCTGAAAACACTATGGCGGTACATTATTATAGCGCGGCAGTGTTGCAAAATACACAGTACCCACCAGAAATGACCGTTGCAGTTCAAAAGAACAGTGCTTGAAATTTTAAAAACTCGAAAAGAAAAAACCTTGGAAAATATCTGTCCACCAATTTATTGAATAATAATTATTCGAAGACCAATTTATTTCAAAAATAATTATTTTTTTACAAATTCAGCTCTATTCAACCATATTTCATTTTCGCATTCGCGCACAAGATTATAGATCAATCGCATCACTTCCGGTCAGAAGTTGAGAAATAATGAACAACTCTCGAACGAACATAACGAACCACTCTCGAACAAACATCAAAAGTGTTCAACCAACGAAAACGGCAATTTTAGTGAGGACTGGTTACTATAATAGTGCTCGTAATCAAATCAGCACTGACACGCAATAACATTCAAAAACTTACACGCTTGTTAGATAAAGAGTTCTATAAAGCATAACAGGCGTTATACAAAATTTAAGTTATCTTGATATAATGTCGTATTTTTTGGTTGCTGAAGCGATAAAAATCACGATAATGTCGTGACGAGATGTTTCATTGTTTGTTACACAATCTCAGTTTTCTGTTTTTACAATCCCCTTATTATTATTAATTACATCCTGACTTTCACAGGTCGTCGAACAACTGCATATCCAATATAATGTTATAGACAATACAATGTTATAGAAGCACAGAATACTAAAGATTTACAATTACAACTTAATTGGATTAGCTTTCAGAGCCAACGACTACACCGGCTAGCTGGACTTTATTTCAATATAAAATTGCATTTCTGTAAGTATGCTAATACTGCGAGTGACCGACGATGATCAGCAAAAATTCACTCTACATTATTTCAGTCTTTACGTATGTCTACGTACCGTTTGCGTTTGCCCATCGCGATTTTCGTGGTGTAGGACACTTCGCTATTTATAGAGCACATCTTAACATGCAAGTAGAAGGACGAAATCTTGAGGAAAACTTTGAACCCGTAAATAAACTAGCTTATGGCTTCTCTATAAATTAAAGAAAATAAACAAAAAAAATCGCTGAACAAAAGAATGCCCTCATCAAATACACTGAACTGAACAAAATGGACTGAGATACTGGCTTTCGCATGGATGAGACGGACGAGGATCCCAGGTATTTGGGTGCAAATTCCATAGCCTAGTATATCCCCCCAAGTATTTTTAGCTATCGCCAGTTCAACCTCACCTGTCCTACGGGGCGAAAAATATGCCAATATATCCTTGTAAAGCCAAAAAATCCCTAAATTTTTCCCTGCCCGTACGGGGGGTACTGTGCTGAAGGTCCTTGGCATTTTTCGGTACCCCCTGGCAATAATGTGTACCCCGACTGGAGCTACCTGACAAAGTTTTTGGCTTCTCCCCCCTCGCAAAAACACCCCGTTGGCATAAAAACTTGAAAAAAAATTTTTTACACACATTCCTTTCTAACGTTAAAAGTTCGATTAATTTCATCAAAAATGGCTGATAATTTGCTATTAGCAGCAACAGAGATATTTGTTCCCCGTTTCTGAGCCATTTATTCACAACTTTAGCGTTATTTGCAGAATATTAAATTTCGAAAATTTTTAGCTTCGAAGCCGAAGGCGTCCCAGAGCCAGGGGCCTGATTATATGACCCATACCAAAATTCGACGCCCCTAGTTCCGAACCAGCCTCCCCCGTACACTTCTCGTCGGAAAAATCCTCAGTGAGTGCACAAGCCAGGCTGCGCGGCTACAATAACAAAACTCTAAATGATCTATACTTATTGCTTTACAAGTCCCCTTCAGCTGGAGCCCACACAGTTTGACATGGTGACAAATGGAATTTTTCGGCTGCCAGCAACCCCCAGTTCTATCAGGATGCTAACCGGTTCGGTTAGTCAATGTACTTTCCCTACCGTTTGGGAAAACCAAAGATAATATCATAATGCTCGTTAATCGAAATAACATTTGCATTGAGTTTTACTAGTGCAATAGCACTTTTGCAATGTTCTATCATGACGTCAAAACTGACCATTGTTCCAATCCATTGTCTTAACCGAGAAAAAGCTCAAAATAAATAACGAACTAAAGCCGTATTTGTATAACGCTATATCTTCGACTGGACGCTGTGCAGAAACCAAAGCAACAAAATAATAATTGAATTCTGAATGAGTTAGTGAAACGAGCGATGCGAGGAATGCTTACTAGCCATGGCAGTGGTTAAATATAACAATGTGCGTTATTGAGTTTTTAGGGTAACACGCATAACTCAATATTGGCTGGGCTGATTGATTCGAACAATAGCTCATTTGAAAATTTGAAATCTATATATGCGGCCTTTTTTAACCGCGTAAAACGGTCACATCTCCGCCCCCCCCGAAAAAGCGGGCCACAAGGATTTGGGCGGGTTCCCAAAAAGGTCCAAAAAATCACATTACTTATTATAACTCTACAATGGGCGTAGATATTTGAATGAAATTGGGCTTACAGAGTTCTTTTGGGATGTCGGATTTCCATCAAAAGAGGGTCTAAAAAGGGCCCATGAGACACAAAATACACCTAAAATGGTATTTTCTACACAACCCCTAGAGGTACATGGGTGCTTTTGGTTTCATTTTGCAGAGCAATTCTTCCTTAGTTGAAAATTTTGTGCTGCAATAATTGACATTATTTACACTGGACGGTTGTGTCAAAAAGGGTTTTTCAATGAGCCCAGGGACCTAAAATACACGAAAATAGTAATATTTCCGCAATTGCTCAAACTATATGAATGTTTTTAGCCTAACTTTGGAGAGCAATTCATTATTTATGTATCTGAAAATGATATATTGCTATTGTCAGTACTTACGCTGCAAGGTTGTCAAAAATGGTTATTCAGTGAGCCCATGGTACCTAAAATAAACCAAAATGGTAATATCTCCACAAACGCTCGAGCGTGTTTTGGTGTCATTTTGTAGAGCAATTATTAATGGTTCCTTTCGTAATTCAATGTTCAATATATATATAGCTGTGTTCATCTCTGTAACATATTCAACCGTCAGAATTCACCATGTTGGTGATAAGACAAGCTACTACTAGTTAAAATGCTGTATAACGCCCGCTATTGACGGTTACTAACACAGATATGTGAAATAATTAGACAAAAGTTTGCAACGATACGTATCTAGGTACTAATGCAGCGAGGAAAATGGAATGTCTATAAAAGAATAATAAAAAATAATTCCCGGCTAGCCACTGTTAAGCTCTATATTAATTAACATCTAGTCTAGAAATGTGTGTAGCCTAAAATTTGAAGCGTAAAATTTCAAGAAACCATACTGGGCTGCCCAAATTACGGGGGCTGGCATTTTTTGTTTTCCCCGGTTCAGAACAGGTGCCCCCGGTTCATGCCCTCTCGCAAAATTTTGGGCTCCCCCCGGTATCACCACCTCTTGGAAAATTTTTTGTTTCGAATCGGTCCAAAATACATAAAATTTGATCAAAATTTGTATTAAAATTCCGTTCTAATGCCAAAAATTTCGCAAATTATGTCAAAATTTTGCGTTAAAATCGCTTTCTCTCTCTATCAAAAGCGTTTTGACAGTGTTTCTGACACGATTTTTAATCGTTTCTCTTAGCAAAATGCCCCCTGGCAAAATCTGGCGCCCCCGGTTCTAAAACAGGGACCCCTGGTTGATGCCCCATGGCAAAATTTTTAGCGGATGGAGAGCCCAGCTATACACTTTCAAGCAGTTACAATATAAACACAAAAAACTACCAACGCGGAACATTATCCATGCCCGCTAAAGCGCTTTCGGATGTGAAGTGGAGCTGCGAAAAATCTCGTAACGTACATAAAAGTTTGTAGTTATGTAATTTTGGTTGGACATTAAATGGTTATGCTTCGCGCAAAAGCTACAAACTGGAGTTGTAGCAGTATTACTCTAAAATTGTACAGCAGATTCAGACAAAACTACCTCATACGCCGAGCCACTTAGAACCTTATAACGAAGTCGGTCCGAACTTTCAGGCTTTGCCATGAATGTCATTAAACAACTAAAACAGAGCTAAAACGATATATGCGCGCCTTTTATCTTATATCTGCAAACTTTCAATGCTTTGATACCTTAACACAGTTCCGTCACTCGGTTTTACAACCTCACATTTCTGCAAATAAAAAACTTACCATATCGCGATAGATTACAGCCTTGAGGCGATTCAAATCCATATCCTGAAGCAACGCTTCGATGTCTTGAATAGGAACAGTTTGGGAAATAAGTTCTCGTAAACCCTAGAAATAATTAAATGAATCCTATAATCATACGCCGAAAGATGAACTCCTTTACAACTTTACGGTATTGTCATTAATAACATGAAAAAATGATGTAAAAAAGAGATTTAGGGTCATAGCTTAAGCGCAAATACATCATCGTGTTTTTGAAATCATTAAATTCAAAATATAGAACAAATTTTGTGTCTCCAACATAGACTGGTTTTCCAAAACTGCCTCCAAATTTCCTGGGGGAAACCGAACAGGAGCCTCCCAGCTGAACTGGGGGGGGCTCAAAAACGCGAAAATACATAAAGAGCTGATTTGCAGTAAACATACAATAATAATGCAGATTGCACAGAGAAATTCTATCGACGGATGGCAATTTTAGTGTTTTTAGACCGGCGGGGCAAAAGTTTAGGTTCTTGGAGTCCCATAAGGAAGAACTGTCGTATTTTTTGCCTCACAGAGAAAAATTTGCATAATATTTAGGAGTGCAAAAAATACGTGGGGGACCTGGGGTAAGCCAAAAATATCTAAGGACCTGAACGGGAGTGCCCCTGAGGGAGGCCAAAATAACTGGGGCCCCAACCCTCCCCTCCTTGGGAAAGCCAGGAGTTATTTTAATTGGACACTAATATCTGCCAGCTAGATTGGGATATAGCTACCATTAGCAGCATTAGAAATGATTTTACAGCACGCTGTTGGGTAAGCATTTTTGAGTCCGTGATCCAAGCCACCAATATTCGTGATGAAAGGAAGAGATTCGTAGCCGCCTGAAAGGAGTAGATTGTATCTTATTCTAGTTCTGCCTGCTATAACTGGATAGATATTCCGATTGTCTCTCGATTGAGCTATCCGGATTGAGCTATCCAGATCAAATATAACAAAATGTTGACAAGTAAACCACTGCGTTATGTACCAATAAACCTGCAAAATGGTAGAAGATCTCAAGATGACCGCCAAACCCGTGTTCATGGTGTTGTTTGTATTACTTAACTAGTAACTCCCATGAAGGGAGTATGGTTCATCCGCATTCACTTGATGGGCAATCACACTTAGATTTATACAGATTAGACAAGCGTATATAGCGAAAAACATCCTCTTTGCAATGTTAGATCATCTTTAGAGGTTCAAGGACGAAATGTTTATAAGAAGAACGCCATATCAAGGTAAAGTACAAATTTTTTCACCCCTTTAGCTCCCTTAATAGCCCTAAAACCAACCAGTTATCAATAGTACAATGATGGAAATCTTTAGCGCATTTCTAAGCTATGTGAGTATCGTTTTCGTCATCCACTGACCAAATAAAAGAAGCTTCCTAAATTTACAAATCTTGCCTGCCCACAGTGGGGGCTGAGGACCCTCACTTTTGTAGGTCCCCCATGTTCGTGAGATTTTCCTCATGTCCGTCCCACCATTCAGCCGAAACCCCCCATTTTCAAATAAATCCAAAATTTTTCATGTCTCATAATTTGTTTTTGCATGCAAAATGTTTCAAGAGCTAATTACCACCTTTTCTAATGGTAAAACGTCGTTTTATAGCTTGAAAATACATGCACGGCAGGGTCATTTCACGCTACGATGACCTTTTGGTCGGGGGGGGGGTAAAACTGGATATTTTGGCCAGTAGCACGTAAACGTGCAGGGAAATGGTAAAAATGTTATTTGCGCTAGGAAGTGTCATTAGTTAGCTAGTTCAAACAAAAAAAATTTTTCGGCTTCACGGATGCCGTAAGAGGCTGGACATCCACATAAGTCCCAAATTGACAAAAATCGTAATGACTAATTTTTCGACCTCTTTTTTTCGGGTAGTGTCGTGGCTCCGTGCTCGTAGTTATGGCCCAAACTCTTTTCTATGCAGGATTAGTCAGGTCTACACAACATTTTTAATTGAACGATTTTCAAATCTACTCCAATCATGGAGAGTGACAGCTGTCGATATGACATGAACCCCAGTTTTGCCCCCCACCCCGACCAAATTCCTTTTTTGGTCATTGCTCGTTACTTATGCATGGTACATAAACGTTGTTCATATATCATACCTGTCCCCTGGATGCCTTTTGAAAAAATATTAACCCAGGTGCTTGCTGTTACTTACCCCAGCGCTAGGGTCAAAAGATCGATTTTAGCACATTTGATTACCCCCCCCCCGACCGTTGCTAGTTAGGGGTATCGTGGAGTCAGTAGAAGTCAATTAATTTCTCTGTTATGGTTCTTTCCAATCACGAAGCGAATGGTGAAACGACCGGAGCTCTATCTCGCGCCCAACCTGTTGATCTCAGGCTTTTACCCACCCCCGACCACACTTTTACCCACCCCCGACCACCACCAAAATGTGGAAAAATCGAACATACGATGTTATTTCGAGGAAATTTCACGCTTTTGGTTCATAATACATTGTGGCAATACATTTGGACGACATATGTCGCAAAATTATTTTTTTTTTAAATTCTAAATTTACCCCCCCCCCCGACCATGGTCTCAGGCATGTACACTGGCAGTTGATATGGGCTGCCATTTTGTAGCCTCATAGTGGAAATTGTGGTATAGAATATCTTACATACCGTTTTCAAGTTAACTATGCTAGTTAAACACGGTCGAATTGGCTATTTCACATTTTTACCCCCCCCACCCCGCCAAATTTTACCAACCCCCGACCACAAGCTACTTCCGGTATTCTAACATATCTGGCAAAGGGTATGTTTTGAATTTTTTTGCATAACACTTCCCCCAGGCTAAACTATCGATATAAATAGCTACCGTGTATGGCCGCTTCGTTTCCATTTAATGACCGGTATAAATCGGCACCCCCATGTTTTAAAAGTGTTAAATTTGACCCAAGAATAGGCATAAAAAGCTTAATTTTTGATATACGGAGTTCCGCATACGTCATTTTGACCGCGCTGAGGGGCTGCACGAGATACGATCACAAAATCGGGGCTAGATGCAACCTGGAGCATACCACAGGCCATTTTATGGTACCTTGCGGAGCAGCAGAGGGGTGGTATTTGGGAAGCCATAGCATAAAAACGGTTAAAAAATTTACTATAACGACCTCAAATTACGGATCCTTGATGTTTTTGGTCATAGGGTGTAAAAATGAAGATAATCGGAGCCAAAAAGTCATTAGTCATTTTTTCTGGGGCAAAACGTCATCGTAGCGTGAAATGACCCGGCAGTGTAACTACATGAAAACATGGATTTAGTATTTTTAGGGAAAATTTACTTCCCCGCCCCAACTTTGAAATTTCCCACGGGAATGAACATGCCCAAAGTTATCCCCCAATTTTCGAAGGGCTGTTGAGAGGCCAGTACCAGCACGTAGCTTACCAGAAAAAATAGAACTTTAGGTTTCATTTATTATGATATAAAATTCTAGCGCACAGCTTAAAAGCAATTTGTAGAGTAGTTGAATCACGATCCGTGAGGACGTGCTGCTCACCAGCAACGGCACCGTTAATTATCGTAGGCGATGTCGAACAGAACACATCTCAGCTGCCGTCTGACCTCTAAAGCTGTTAACTCGCTGGACCGAATAGCTGACGGTATGTCATTTCAGATGGCTGCGTAAAATATTCAAAACTGTTATCACCTCGCAATGGAACTTGGAGCTCTTGTCGTATAGAGAGACGCTGACTACTACGCAGGTGGAGCATGTCTTTCAAGTAGTCAGGACAAATGCCATGAAGACATTTACTGACGAGGCAGGGTAACCTTGAAGATAATTCGCTGCTTGACAGGGAGCGAGTGCATGTCACGCAATACTGAGTAATATGGTCTCGGCAGTTGCATTCAATGTTGTCGTCAAATACTCGATTGTGGACAGACATGCCAAACACCATAATCACTGTCTCAGCGATGGCCCTGGTTAAACGAGGTCGCAGTCTCCTTAGTTCTGATAGTTACCAAATGGATGTTTTGATGACTTCAGTGACATGAAGCCTGAACGATAATTCCTCGTCAATTACAACGCCGAGAAACTTTAATTTAGCCGACCGATCAACAACAACACCATCGATAGAAATGTTGACAGCAGTCGTGAGTCCTCCATTTCACAATGACGAAGTCAGATTTAGTAGGACTGAGCTGTAGCTGGTTTGTGTGAATGAAGCCAACGCGCCACTGCAAAAATTGTGTCGTAGAATCACTGTAATTCCACTGTTTCAATGTCATAATCGAAGCCGCTGTAAATGACAATGTCGTCTGCATACATTGAGCAACGACATCCATGGTCCTCGATTACAGTTGACAAGGGAACTGTATATGCAGTTTTATTTATATATAATTTAGATCGCATAAGTTCCGTGTTCAGCAGCCACGGAAATATATAGACGCATTTCAGCCTTCTATACACACCAAATCTGTAGTTCGCCAAGAAGGCAAGAAAAAGTATTTTATAAATTTCATCTTTGCGGTGTTTTCAAACATTTTCTCATAGCTGGAAACGTGTCGGATAAAAGTTATCTATAGAAATTTGAGCAATAAGTAAAGCTTTTGATTCTGGCGTTATATATTTCTGCAACCGATGCCTCTCAAAATGTTACATGTAAAAATGTTGCACGATCATATAGCGAAAATTATAAGTGCTAAATCGGCGTCGGGTGTGTCTAATTTTGGGCGACAAATTATTAGAGCAGCACAAACATAAAAGTAAAAATGCCATTTCATGTCAAACAAACACAATAATTACAAAATTACCATCAACTCAGCGATTTCTTATGCTATTCAGAAACTGACAAAAAGATGTGCTAAGCCGGTCCATATGTTTAAAATACATTTACAGGACGTGAATACCAAAAACTCGCAAAATTTTAAACTCATTATTTTGTTTGAAATCCCGAAATAATAAAGATTAAAAATAATGCCTAGAAAACTTGCGTTTTCCACATTGCGCGGCCCGTTCACCAATTGCCTAATTGCCTCGTCACGACTGTGTTTAATTTGCCTTTCTGGCGAGTGCAGCTGGCTATGCTTCCTTCCTGCAGCCGCTACGGAACTGCAACTTTCAGAACCAGCGTCTTCCGAGCTCGTTTTGTCGTTCGCGCTGTCATTATCGCACGAAAAGTTTGACATTTTAGACTTTCGAGAAGGTTGCGAATAGTTGCTTTCAGCTGGAGATACAGCGCCTTCCGACAGATTCTGTGTGTTTCGGCCGCGATTCTGATGCTCGTTCAAACCACCATTTGCCCGATTAGCAAGACAGTTTCTAACAGCAATGGTTGCAACTGCAAAAACAAAAGTTATTTTAAAATTAACTTTCATCAAAAATAGATTAAAAGACAGTGTTAAAAATTCATATCACACATTGGTTTCTGACCTCACGGGCGTGGCGTTAACAATTCCTACGAAGATATTATTATAATATCCTGGTACTGGCTGACACTAAGAGACGTCCACGTTTTGCTGTGTAAGTACCACATTTTGCATAGAATTTATGAGCACAACGAACATACAACCAATAAGATTGTAAATCACTCGTAAAAGAAAACCCGAAATTCTTAGATACTTTTTAACAAAAAGAAAACTAAAAAAACTTACTTAAACGCAAGCATTGACGCAGGATACCTCCAGCTGGCATGTTTTTCTCGTGTTCGAGTTCGCCAAAGTTAAGTGACGATGCAAAAACAAATACATCGACCAGGTTAACAAATCGTATTAGGAAAGTCACCGCAATATCGATTGTAAGCCCTTGTTGGGTACCATCGACTATTTCGAGTTCACTCTAAAATTCAATAATACAAAGTGAGTTGTGAATGTTTCACTGATTAATTCGCCCATTATTTTTATAAATAATCATGGCGAATAACTCACCATAGGTCATCATTAAAAGCGCACGCCACGAGTAGTCAAACAATTTCCGTTATTTTAGACAGATTCAGGCGCAAACCCACCAGACTTTACAGGGGTCGGGAACGCAAAATTCCCAAGTCTTTAGCCAACACACTGGAAAATTTCAGACAAAATATTTAGGATAATTTATCAAGTCATATTTTCCTCTGATATAATTTGGATATATTCTGGCTAGTGCAAAGTTTGGGGCCGTATTTTCGGCTGCCCCCCCCGCAAAACGGAGGTACCCAGCGGCTCCTACCATCCGGCACAAATTCGGGTACCCCCCGGCTCAAAGCCCCTGCTGGGAAAACAAACGTCTAAACGCGACAAAATCCGGCAAAAAATTGCCCCCCCGGCAAAATCCGGCACCCCCGGCAGGTGAGCCGGGGGTCCCCGGCTCACCCCCCGTATAATTTCCGAGGTTTGGATTAACCAGATATTGTGCATTGCTACTTGAAGTTCTTCGTTCTAATTGTTATATTATGTATTCTGTCTTAATCATTAGTTAAATGACGATGTGTGATATAGAAGTAATATAAATACGTCTGCAACAGAAACATTTTCCGATTTTAAAAATCTGCTAAATGCCATGCATGGGTCACGCCCTTAGAGAGACTGTCTCCACCCAAAAATTTTGAGCACAAAAACCCGAATGTATAAGGTCGTTATGACATTAAAGGCTCTCCTCCGGCGGACAATCCGAAATCGTTATATTATGTTAAAATCAAAATATCAAACGCAATTTATCTGACCTGACCACATTGGGGAGGGGGGGTGGCACAGATGGCTCTCTACTTCCAAAATCCCCCATCTTTGTGAGACTCCCCGCTCGGTCAAAACCATGTTCAACTAAATCCAAAATTCCTTGTCTCTAAATTTATATTTTTGCATGTTAACGTTTTTAAACATTAATTACTATTCTAATGCTAAAACATTAAGAATAAATGTACAACTGTTAAAAATGCAGGAAAACATAGAAATAGACACGATTTAGAGCAAAATTTTATTACTTAAATTTGAACTTTTCCCCTAGAATTCCAAACCCCTCCCCCAAGTTCCACCACAATTTTCGGAACGCTCTAGACACGCAGGTTTACTTCTATCAGAAATCCTTACGCTAGGCGAAGTCGCAGCAGCAAGAAGCGGCAAAAGGCCACCACAAGCCATGATCAAGTTGTCGACCAATTGTGACACAACGTGCACGGTATTGACAACGAACACTGCATGGTCCGGCGAATTGACGAAATCAATCACCGTTTTCGAGTTATCGCTAAAACAACGATGCACAAAATACAACAAATAGCTGGAAGTGATAAGTATGCTACGATGCGTGATCGACTGTGCTTAGAGCTCCAAAGCAGTGTCGGTTGCATCTGACCACAAGACACTAAAATAGAGAACCCAATAACTGCATATACCGCGATGTGGTGCCTTGAGAAAACTCAGTGATATTTACTCTTTGGCGTGAAATCCGACACAGGTACAGTCGCATTCTCAAAAGAGATTAAAACGTGTATTAAAATAGTACATGAAACATCTACCGATTCTATGCTGTCCTAACACTGATAAATATCCTAGCGCTGATAAACATTATATAATTACTAAATAAATCCTTGCATCAATGGATTAAGAACTTTAAAAGTTTAAAATTTAAATCAAATGCGTCAATCCGACAAAACAATTGTGGTTTTAGGTTCTCATCTCTGTCACTGTAACAGAAATTTAGAGCTACAATGGACTGATTTTCCCATCACGATCATTTTGCTGGGGGCCATGAACCGGAAGGGGCTGGGACGGAATTGTGGGAACGCTGTATTCTGCAAGGGTGACATGAACTAGACCCATGGTTGATCCCGGGAAGGGGGGTTTGAAACCTTTCAAAGTGCAGTGTTTTAAAAGGAAAACGCTAAAAAGGATGAGAAGCTGCGCAAAACCTTCCCTGTTGAGGATAAAAGAAAATGTTAGCAACTTTTCATTTGATTTAGCGTTTTAACTTCGGACATGAATTTGGGTAAATGTATTGTCAAATTTTTGTCTACTGTTGTGTTTATACAGCGGGATAAAAATTTTACCGAGGGCACGAACCGGTCACCTAATTGTTGTTATGGGCATCGAAAAATGTCAGTCAGAACCCCATTTGGGAGAAGACAACCCTATGTAATATCGGCGTGACTCTACAGCACTACGTGCTTTCAAACGCAATGCCCGTTTGGCCCCAGGTATCATAACATCATGGGAGGAGCTAACCATCCCATTCGATCAGGCTCAACAAGCTAAACGAAGCTTAGCAAACCCCAGGAACGCTTCACGAGGTGTGTTCGGATCGTCACCTGCGTGGTCACTACCCAGGGAGGTTGGCTCCGTCACCTGCTCGCAGGGCAAGGACACCATACATATTCTTATCTCGGCTGGAAGTTCCAATCGAGTAGATCGTTGGTACTGATCACTCGCGATCTTTTCCCGATTCCATTTGTGGCCAATATACTAGGTTAGACAACCCCTAGACGTTTAACGTCGAATCGTTTTCGCTATGAGGTTCGGCAGATGGTTCCCTCGAATCTTCGTCGATATTGTTAAACCTTTGGAACTCACGCGTTCTCGTTTTAGCAACTCAGCCGTAAACATTAAATTGTCAGCGATCCACGCTAAAACTTGCGACCTTTCCGATGTTAAGGCTAAACGAAGGTCGTCGACTGGCGCGACGATTTCGAACCCCTTTGATACATATCGCTATATTAAGCATCAACAAACACAAGAACACATTGGGTTTTCAATTATTATTTATTGATAAGCTAATCGAATACGCGATCGGTTAAAGGATAAGGCAATACGGCACACTCAACAAGAGTATAGGTTCGGGGTTCAGGTACGCTACGGGGAAAAGACACGAGTGTGGAAGCGCAACTCGATTACTTATCCTAGTCTACTAGAGGTTAAGTATATTAACAAAGTAGATAAGGTACAATTTCATACATATAAATGATATACAACAATCAATAATAATCGTCATACAAGTAATAGATAAACATAATAGCATGGTACGACTCCAGCAATGAACAGTACGGTACATTTGAATGATATGACATGAGAGTGAGTATTCATTAACTCGTAATATTTTTATTGCAAACTCCTATATCCTAATGATGTATTTCGAAAGCTTAAACCCTAAATAGTTACAATAAGTTTTCTCTGATACATTGAAGTCAGTTAAACTTCACAAAATCCAATTCTCATTTTCTAATACTCCCGAGAATGTTTATTATACGCAAATATGCAGGGAAATTTTGAACGGCAAATTCATAGTGGTCTCTTTTATTTAGCTTAACAGAGACTAATCCGATGTCCAGTTCATCGGAACTTAGTATACCTAGTGTGACTAGCAATGCGTGCCAATACGGCAAATGTTCATTTTAAATAAATAGGGAACAAGAATGCTATTGTAGATCCGGAAGGAATATGGAAAATACATGGAAGATTTGACATCCACTAGTAACAATTTCAGTAGGGGCGCGAAAAATTCGCCCAGTAATGTCATCCTTGCTCTTTATCGATTAACGGCAAGGAGAAATGTGAAGATATATATAAATATGTAAGTGTTTTATTGCTCAGACTCAGCACAATTGTGTGATATTTTCTTTTAGGGTTAACCGTTTCGTGATTTAAACTCTTGGGCCACTGCAATCCAAGAAGTTGTGCGCAGAGCAGACGTCCTCCGGTAGAAATTAATCAAAACCTATTGCTAACTCCTGAGATACTCTAGAAATTGATAGTGTGCTATTAAATTTTACCACTCGATTTATACCATTACCTACATAGCTTGTCAAACGTGGTGAAATTAATATTTACTTTCATCGGAGAAATTTGTATTATTTCGTTTAATTTTGCGAAGTGGCTGGATCGAATCTGATACAAAAACACTAAAATGAGAATATTTCAATACTGCAAATGGGTTGAAGCTTAAACCTAACTCAGCGGATCTATTTTCTAAATTCCTAGCAAAAAGCACGGGTTCTTGCAAAGTGCTGTAAGAATCCTAGTTAAAATAATAATATATAGTAACTTTTATGGTTGGAATGGGTCTAATTAATTAGTTTCTAATACCCTTCCATCCCAAAGAGACAGGGCTAGACTTATATTTTAAGACGAAAAACAACCCGAAATTCACCGGTCTTTAAAGATCAAAACTATGAAATTTAATACTGTTAAACTGACTTGATATCCGCGGGTCTTCACGGTTTTTGAGCGAAACGACTGCGACGTCAATGCCACGAATTTTAAAAAGACAGTGGGTTATTGCCACCATTTAAGAATCTGTATTAAATAGTATCCTAAATCCAAATCGCGACTATGGTATATATTAGTGGTTTAAGTTGCGAGATTTTCTTCGAAATTTTACTACAATTTATTTAATATAGAATTTACTGGTTTTGATTTTTAAGCATATCTATAAAAAAGTTTTCTATCTCGCTAACTCGCAATAAATACTCGAAGAGTTAAGTATTGGGCAAATTTTCCAGTAAACTGTGACTCTAGTGAATTTAATTATTTGACTTTGGGACAAGTAAAAATAGGGGTAGTTCAATTCAGAACCAAAGAAATACTTTTTCATATTTCAACCATAAGAAATACTTTTTCATTTTCAACCCGTCGTTCTCCGGTGAAAATTTTATGCAGCTGAGGAGTTGCCTCAGCCCTTTTATCAAGGCTCAAGTTAAGGTACCATTTGAAACGTGTCCTAGTATCCTAACGAACCAAGTCCCATACCTGCATAAATTTTGGGAACTTAAACACCATATTAATTCCTAGGTTCAAGAGTGTGTTACATACAAATTTTATATCCAACTTCGCAAAAAAGGATCTTCGCATTATTGGCGGTCCAGCGCGGAATCACTATATACTGGTCAAATTAAAATAAAAATGAGTTCATTCTATTTTGTATTTTTAGACATAGTATTATTATACTTAAAGTAATCCTCTTTCGTAAGTGAGGACAGCTAGCTCCAACGGCCATTTTCACCGTGAAATAGTCTTGCTTTTAAGATATCCTAAATCGTGTCCTAAAGCAAACAGTTTCAGACGGCGTCCGTAGCCCAATCTATAAAAATAGCGGGACAAACCTAGAAAATTAAATTTTCTCAAGATTATGCCAACTTTTAATTCCTGAAAATTTGCACAGATGCTAGGTTTTCCAATATTTTGTATTTCTGAGAACCGTGTCACGGTCCTACTCAAAACCGCTCCGTCGGGGCAGGACCTGACACGTCCGACATAGCATCTCAGCGAAGTTTTAAGATAATTCCTGGAGGAAATTTTACGCAAGAACAATTTGGTTGATTTTAGTTCCTACAGATAAATTTTCAATGTCCAAATCCGTTGAGCAAATCCGGTAAAAGTATCTGCTGAAGTCATGAGCAAAACTATGAAATTCTTAAATCCAAATTGATAGCAATAATGTGCTAGTGCTAATTTCAAATCTGTTTATAGAAAATTTTATTTATGTTTATAGAAAATATTTATATATTAGTATAAATTCGCCATGTAAAATAAGCGTCGGAGCCGAACAGTAAAACCGTCTAAACTACACGATGCCGAAATCAAGCTTACTAATAGATTTCGCAACTAGCACCGACTGTCTGTGTCTTTGATTCCGGACTCCGACACGTTTTGAGGCCGTTTAGTTCCGTCATTTTGGTCTCTCCTTAATTTAACGATTTAAATTTAAAATTGGGACTGATGCCGTAAACCAACGAAATTCCTAACTTTCCTTTGGATTAAGCTTTCTAAAACGCCCGTTAATTTTAACAGCGTCGTCTACGGGGCCCAAATTTTGTTTATCCGTTCCTTGCGCCAATCTTCATTTCACCAAAATCACCAATTTTAGGGATGATTTGCCACATATTTCCAGACTCCTAAATCTCTTAAATTATACACCAAAATCCTAATTTTAGCCCCAAAGTATATATATATAATAATTAATAGTAAATTACTAATATTAATGTTACTAAAAACTTTTCTTAATATATATACATTTTAATTTTGTATATATATATTTTATTTTATAATGAATAAATTTACTAAATATTTATAAATTTACATTAATATCAGGGAGTAACCGGAATTCCGGTTCCCAGCAAAAATCGTGTTTCCGGTTGCGGTTCCGGCAAAGGGCAAAAACCATACAAAAACAAAAATTCCGGTTTAAAAATTTTGTTTGAAATTTTTCGAGTTTTTTATTCATCCTGTAATCCAAATCATATGAAATATACAATGATCAAGCTATACAACCGCAAGCGAAAAGAAAAGAATTAACTAACCAATTTGCCGTGTGAAACGTAAGTAAGGCACATAATTAAAGCAGGAATTTTTCATAATAACCTGCAGGAGTTTGTTACAATGAAAAGCCAGGTCGATGCTTGTGGCAGCTATTCCTCATACCAGAAATCTGTGGGATACGTTTGGAATTAAACTGGTCCAACTCGGTAGCAGGGATTATAACCTTCCAGAAGTACTTAGGGTATGCTTGGCTGGTTGGATTGCGTCAAGCAGCCGCCAGTGCGCTTATTAACTTGGTAAATTCAGTCTAATTAAAGTAAACTAACGTTATCTGCTCAGCTTGTCTTTTTCTGGCAATGAACTGTATTTATTGAAACTGTGCGAGCAGCATCAGCAGTTTCCTACAGAAGAACATGTAACAAACGTATGTGTCATAAAGGGAGGCGACTGGAGGCAGAGCAAAAGTGTGTATTCTACGCTCCGACCGTTGTGAGCGCATTCGATTCTTGACGCAGTATACGTAATGGTGTATAGTGGAAGACATTTTTGCTCTGAATGTCCAAAAACCGACATAATTTGATCGATAAATAAACATTATAGCTTCCTCAGTATTAAAGTTCCATAAAGGCGATAATACCATCGCAATACATTAAGTTTAACGTAAAAGTTATTTTTAATGCATTTTAAATCCACTATACCTTCATTTCTTCCATCATCTGTTTTACTATATATAAATCTCGAAGACCAGGTTCCTGGTTCCGGAGTCCGGTTTAAATGTGGACGGTACAGGTTGCTGGTTCCGGTTCCGGTAAATTTCGGTTCCGGTTATTCCCTGATTTAATATATATAAATAATAAATATATTAATAAACTGCATTTTAATAATACACTAACTATATTTACTCAATTAATATGTTAACTATTTTACTATATTAATTTTACATTAACTTTATTATATATATAATATTTATTTAATAAATAACCATCCTTTTAGTATTAACTTATATAAAATATTTATAATTGTAAATATATATTTATATTATGTACATGGAATAAGAAACATGGAAGAATAAACAGGGGTCAATATTATCTCACAAGCGAGGCTGAAGCTCAGCGGGCCTGGTTCCATCTATGGTTTTGTCATAGTGTATTTGAACTTGTAGCATGCTTGTGTTTCATATACATACCGCCCTATAAAAAGTGGAACCCAAGGAGACTTTTTTAAAGCTGATGAAATCAGAGTTAAGGCACACTGTGGTCAAATTCTGCTGGGTGTCACAAACCCTACAATAGCTTATTTGAAAGTGGAGAAAACGCATTACCAAATTAATGACGACCAGGGTTTTTTCAAAATGGACCATGGGTCCAGCAAATTTATTTGGGTCCAGACCTTAAACACTGGGTTCAGGCTTACAATTTTTAGCTCAGAGAATTTCACGAAATTTTACACAATAAAGAAACGTGATTACGAAATTATTACATACGCAATTAGTCTTTATTTACATAATATACATATAAATTATTCTCTGCCTGTCCCAAGCCAGGACAAACGATGAGGGCCATCCGTGAAACCAGCAGCAAGCAACTATATACACATGTAAGCAGAAACGGCTGAAACTCTGTACTTTGTAATAGAATTTACTAGCAGACCCTATGTTTCCGAAGCCAACACTGCCCTGGGTGCACATTAGGTCCAGCAAAAAGTTTTGGGTCCACGTAAAAATATTTGGATCCGGACCCACCTGTGGACCCAGAAAACCTTTGTGTACATAGATGAGTGGGTGTCACGGAACCAGTTAAATATGGTACAAACAAAAGAGAAAAATAAACAAAAATACGGAAGTCAAACAGGAAAATGCTCCAAACTCTTTTCTAACAAAAGGGCCAATAGAGGCACGGGCCTAGGACTAAAACTCGGCTCCGCAAGCCGATGATTTTGACAGCCAATATCAAAGGGACAGGATGAACAAGGAGAAGCCGGGGCTATTTGGGTGGGGCTGCGTTATCCAGGTTTATAGTCAGATAGACCGAAGGTTTCAGGGCTAGCTGGGATTATATCTTAAGGACTGTGAGTTACATTTTTGGATATGGCTCTACGCTGGGAACAAAAGGATGGGTGACATGCCCATCGATAAAATTTCCGTATTGCATGGGTGTACTATACCCAAGGTAGGCACAGCGGGTTAATACTAAGCTCAAATTAGACCCTAGAGTCCGGGCACCTTACTACAATTTTTATACCGACTATAATTAAGTACAGGACCAATCTCATAGAACAGGCCAAAAATTTTGTACCAGAAATGCCTGGCGCGCTTATACAAACTCTAAACCGTTATCCGCCGAAACAACAATGGCCCTCGATACCGAGGATTCCGAATTGACACTTTAAATTTGTTTTGTTCATTAAAGTTTTCTGCTGTCTCCAATGAAAATGAACACTGTGTAATTTGATATTGTGTATTTTGTACTTACAATTTTTTCAAATGTGAAATTTGCTGTTCGCTGCACGCCAAACAGCCGAAGGCAGAACAACCTTTTTCTTACTGACGGAGCGGTAGGGACAGCTTCGGTATAATGCAGATATTATGTTCTTACAGACAACCTAAACTCGCTCCTTCCTATCAGCTACCGTCATATAATGTTTTATAGCCAGTGTAAGTTACAAGATCACGTAATACCGGCACAAACCATGAGAACGGGGATGCTCTACGGTCTGCCGGATACCTTCACCAAACCCGGCCGGCGGTTATTACAATTATACCTCAAAATGCGATACAACAAACAAAGACGGATGGTCGGGACCAGTAAGATACCACGAGGTATCCCTGTTACACCCGGCCGGCCAGAAACAATAATTATACATCGAATTATTAACATAACGAACAAATAGGTCAAGTAAGTTTCACATGACCAATATATGTGTCAATAATAAACATGAAATTATCTGTAAACAACTTTATAAAGGTTCCAATCAGCATAGTTTGCATACCAGTGAATATATGACCACAAATCAGACATTATATAAGTAAGCAAATCAGGTATTCGACCACTACTCATGCGATTGCGCCAATTGGTAACATAATTATAACAACAGGTCATACAGTTGCACCAATAGCTCATAGAATGGTAAGAATAGAACATACAATCATAGCTTGGTTAAATGACAGCGAATATAAATAATGCCTAATTCATCAAGGTCACAAGTACTCTATCACAAACGCACGCACAGTTATTCTCGCTCAGGGAGGGAAACTTGGATTTTGTTCAAGGCTCCTGATTGATCACTGTTTTCCATAACGGAAATTGACTTTAGGATACAGTAATGTTGCTCATTACACTGTAGTGATAACCTATCCGTAACGATCCATAATGGATATGTTGCACATATAAGGAACATTCACACCCGAACGATAGCACAAAGACCTAAAACACATAATCATCTGTATTTTCCCAGAAATTTGGCTAGATTACAAAATATATTCTAAATTACTGATGCGTGTAACAATGTTTCACACAAGTTGGTAATAATTTATCCAACTAATGCCATGCAAATGTGGCATACGGTCTCAGAGTCGCATCAATGTCTCAGAACCGAGAATATCTCTAAAACGCTGGCCTGTCCACAGGGGTGGGGTGGGGGGACCCCCACTTTCGAAATCCCCCATGATCGTGAGATTTTCACCCATGTCCGTCCCCCCTCTCGGCCAAAACCCCCCATGTTCAACTAATTCCAAAAATTTTTGATGTCTGAAAATTTATGTTCTTTGTTTGCAAATTGTTTTTTAAACATTAATTACCACGATTTATAATGCTAAAATATTGTTTTTCAGCTTGAAAGTACGTTCACAGTAGTAAAAATGCATGAAAATATGGAATTATTTTGTATTTTTAAGCAAAATTTATCCCCCCACTTTAAAATTTTCCCCGAGAATGAACATGGGGCCCCCCGAATTTCCCCCTCCCCCACACTTTTCGGAGGGATGTTTACAGGCCAGAAAACTTTAATTAATTTTCGACGGCAAAAAATTCTCAAAAGACCACTGTTCGTTCGGATACATTTAAGATCAAACTGAAAGCAATAACTGT
>JASANE010019529.1:0-72903 GCA_030248225.1 Trileptium ribeirensis
TAGTCGAATGTGGGAGCCGTTGTTGAAAATACTTTATAACTGCTGTAAAGTAAGAATGGACATTGATGATTGCAGCCCTGTTGGTCTGGGAAATATGGGTGTACATGCGCTCCAGTAATTGTCAGGCATCCAACTGTTTGATTCACAGGTCTTCGATTCCCATATTTTTAAGGTTTTGTTGGCAACTGACAATCAAGCTTCGTCTAGGGCCTATAACAGCACTTTATCTAAAACATTTTCTTTACTTTTAAGCTCGTTTTTGGCATCCAGGTACAACAGAATGGAATCGTCTGAGCGAAATTAAACAAGCATTTTTAATACTGGCACCATTCATAAGGTTGGACTCCATCTTATCAATCTCAGAAGAAAGGCGTAAAGACTTACCTGTCTGAATAGCGGGCGATCACCTTTTCTAACCAGTTCAGTGTGCATTTGTTACCGTCCAGCTCTCACTTGTTCCGTGTTTAAAGAGCCATTAGCTGCGAAATGATGAATTTCATTAATAGGATAAGACAGTATCTTTTTATGCAACAGTAAATCGATCAGCAGTCATGTTTTCGCCCTCAATAGTTATCGTGAATAACGGCCCTGCTTTGTTATTATGAAGTGTGATCATGCACAGCAGTAGCAGCACCAGCGACGTACGAAGTAGATGAGCAACGTCTGCAATTTTGTTGTGGTTAACAGCGACGGCCCATAGAATTCCGCTTTTTCACATCGCAACGAATTAAACCATCACCTTTCAAGTATTCAAAGACAAAAGGTAGTGAGTTCAAGTCCCACACCAAGCCAACTTTTTCAGCGGTTACTTTTAACATCCTTTCATCACAACATCCAACCACTAAACCCAAATGAAATATAAGCTAATGTAAAATAGAAGGAGTAGCACTAAAAAATCGGAAGCTATGCAAAGCCAAATTCAAAAGAACCTTTGGTTCACTTAATTTAAAATTAGCAAATATCAACTATAACAGCTAATATCAATTTTGCCACTAAAGTTTTCATATTTTTACAAGGAAGGATAATATTACTAAACAGTTTTAAATCTTTCGGTTTATCTAATTTATCTTGTATAAAACCCAACACTACGCTAACACGTTCACAAATATGCTCCGAAGATGTAAAATTCATATAAATATAAACTTCCCAATACTCTGGGAATTAACAAATTCTTTTGCGTAATAATTTAGAAATTCCGTATTCGAACATATAGGCTCCGAGCCAACCGTAAAATTCGTGTTGAACTTCTGACGCCAAAGTCTTAGCAATTCTGCAACACCATGAAACGCGACCGCCAATATTTAAACTGAGCTACCTTTCACGGGTAGCTATGTGGTTGAAACAAGAAAAAGTAAAGAATCAACATTAAATCAAGCGAAATTCTTTACGCTTAGTATTACCCGCCGACCGAATTCAAGGTTACCGAACATCACACCAACTAAAAAACTAACTACTCACAACTTAGGCTTACCATATGTTAGCAAATAAAATAAACAAAACAAAATTTATGCAAATTGAACTAAAAATAAAAAAACGATAAAATCAAGAAAATTTAAGATTTTAGGAATTGGTAAGAGTAGGACCATTTAATAAAAAATGGTGAAAACCCCAATTTTTTAGTTTTTGGATGGATTTTATGGTTGTTTTTAGGTAGTTTGGATGGGATTTTGGCCCGGGAACCCGTTCAAGTAGCCTATAAAAACCCTTACAAATACAATGGCCGACTCACGCCACGTTGTTTACACGAAAATGTTATTAGCTAGGAACCCCCTATTGTGAATAAAACGCTGTTCGAAAATAAAAATAAGAAAAAGCCGACCTTGCACATTCTAGAATACCGGTTTTCAACACAACTCAACTACCAATTCCCCTCAACACTAATAAAAATCAAAGAACATAGCATTAGGTTAGCTAATATATAAATTTAACAATTTTATGCAACCTCTCAGGGTCTACTAGGCCCAAGAAAAGAAACCTTTGGTCTCGTTCACCCCCCAAAAACCTAAAATTTTCCTAAAACCCCAGAGTTCTTACCATATTGTTCACTATACCCCTCCCTTTTCTTTGGTTTTGTTCATGTTTTCTTTTTTTGTCCGTTTTTTCCCTAGCCTGGTACATAAGAATTTTGTTCAGAAGATAAAACTAGCTAACATACTGTTAGCTGTGCTTTTTATTGTTTTTCAGAAAGGATGTAAATGTGGTCCGACCCGGGACATAGTTACAAGAGTGTCTGCACAGCTCTTATAGCTTAATAATCTATGATAGCGCAAAAGAATCCCACTACAGCAGCATTGTTACTGTTTTTTATATACCTGTGGTATTAGCAGTAAGAGATTATGTGACTGTTTAAAGGTTTATAGTTTATGTTATTTGAAGTTTTACCTCGCTGGTCGAAACTACTAGCTTACCTGAAACGTTGTTTTTTTCTTTGTTGGTTACTGATTTCTGAGTTTTATGTATGGGAACACGGTTTACGATTTAATTCAAGGTTTCAACTCGGCTTAGCGTTAAGAATTACGCTTTAGACGTGAATTTACTACAGTAGCAGAGTTATGTTAAAAATATTTTCATGTTCAATAGTTTCAAGTTAAAAGAATTAATTTTTCCTCACTATTTAGGCTCAGACCTATACACTTACGTACGATGCAACAGCCATTTAGCTTTTTCTTATTATACATTAATTTTTACAATTAAAAACCTTTAGGGCTAAATATGTCATGGTACTATTGATAATGTATTAGCTTATAATAAGTTAGTAATATTTACAAATTAGGCCCAAAAGTGTCGAGTGAGAGTCGCCAAGATGATCAACTCAAGTGGGTTTTCAGGATTTGTCAGGATTGTGTGTTGGTTTGCGGCAAAGGTTTTCAAATGCTCTTTAATAGGTATTGGCTGTTCTTGAGTAGTACAGGTGAGTCGAGGGTAAAATTTTCGGAAATACCTCCAGGCTCCTCAAACCTTTCCTATTACCACTTTCGCCTGCGCGTTCCCGGTGCCAAAGGTCTGGAGAAAATAACTGGATAGTAGCTTGCCACTACTCCAGAGTTTTTATAATAGCGTATCGCGTCAGCCGTCCAGTACAAATACATAACATAACGGCCGTATTAGCAATAATTCTAAAAGACTAGGTTCAGATAATTAAGTAACCCTGCAGTGAACCAGCCGTCCAGGGGTATTGCTGTCTGAACTCAAGAGAGCTGTAATCAAAGTAAACAAACACAAACAACATAGACATTACCGGTCAAGCCAGCCTTATTACACAGAACTGTTATGCATTGTCCATACTCACACTGTTTATGTGACATGTAGACCAGATGAAAGATCTTGTTATACAAAAATAACAGACTGACATATGGTAAACAGATAAGATCCAAAAAGGCATACAGCCACTTAGAATTGATCATAATTTGAAACGATAATTGTGATAACACTAAAATAGCCACTGCACGTAGAGATGCAGGCTGCAACTGCGAATGATATAAAAGTCGAGTTTTTTGAAAAAAAATTAGTTGAAGTCTCTGTTTAGGTTCGACATGCACCTTACTATATTTATTAAAACCGCATCATAAAATCAATAACCACATTTGGTATTTCAACAAAATTTTGATGGATTAGGAAAGCTAAGGAGCTGCCTTAAAAAAGATGCACATATTCCTATCTCGTTGGTGCAGAATTACAACAAGTCGACATTTTTTCAGGCGAAATTTAAATGATCACAGTTAGAAGCGCGAATGAGAGGTTCATTACCAACAAGTCCAGATTATTTAATTCCAGGCATTGATTATCCGGACTCTGAAGGAATGTTTTAAAACATTCCTTTTAAAATTCTTTTTTTATTAGTTTTGGTTCGTGTCCACGCGTTTTAGATACGCCTGACCTTTTCAGCAGGTGTTTGCAGGTATCAATAAATGCATTTAAAATTTTGTAGGACCATAGTAAGATCGAGATAAAATCGACATAGTTCAAGCACCTCAAGACATTTTAAATACTAAAATATTCATCGTAACTAATGTAATCTAATCACTATCATCGAAGTTAATGCCATGGTCAGTATTCCGGAAGCTGCGTATTAAATAAGGTCGGTATTTAGCGTAATTCTAAGGATCTAAGTTGACGTAATGAAATACTCAAACCGTTGTCAGCTGGGGTCTAGCGAAGGGTCTAAACCTCAAAAGAGGACTAATAGAATTAGCGATAGCTAAACCTTAAGCAAACAGAATATAAACAACAACCAAAGGAACTGAATATCGAAACATTGAGTCGCTTTCGGGAAAGAATTGTCTAAAAGTATGAGTTATCGAGGAGTAAAAACCTAAAATTACCAGTAACAGGTATAGCCTAACTCAATTGCAGTGCTAAACAACTGTGCCTTACTTATATCGTAACATTTTAAATAAACATTTCACTTGCTGCTTTCGGTGCCCACTTCTCTAAAATCAGAGTGAATCGAGCTAGTTCACACCGCTACGCCAAGTCGAATCGCATTGCTAAAGGGTAGGCACACGCAAAAAGAAGGAGACCACTTAGTTTCCCGCCGGAATACACGCCACAGCTTCTGGTGACGAATCCCGTCCCAATTTAACTTCCGATAGTCGTCATAAGAAATTCTCATCCAACCCATACCTTCATCAAAGCATAAAAATAACAGAAATCAGGTTCTAACTAAACTAAAATCATAAATAAAACAAAATAAAACTCATTTCTTTAGGGTAGGGACTGATTAATAAGTGATTTTGTAAAAACTAAGATTTTTGGTCCGAAATTATGGTTTTTTGAGGTTTGGGCGTGGAAACCTTGGATAACCTAGTAGACCTCCAATTGTTATTTTGTGTAGTTTTCTTGGGGGTAGGGGTTGGATAGTTGGGATTTTTCTTTATGACCGCTATCGGTATTAAAAGGGGACGGGATTCGTCACCGAAAGATTGCGCGGTTCGAGGTGTGGCAGTAAAATGTCAGTGGGACGTGAATTTGGCGCGCGTCCTTCTTTGCGTGATCAGTATTTATGCCTTATCTTTCGCGTTGCGGCGTGTGCCTTGCTCGTCTCGATCACGCTGGTTCAGATACTAGGTCCAAACGCGTAGTTAACAATGTTTATTACAGAACCAGATAAAACAATTAGGCACAACACTTGAGCTTTTAGCACCGTTTTAGCAGCGTAGGCTGTGACACGCTTTTGATAATTGAGCAGCTAACGTTCCTTCGTTGCTCTTTTATAGGCCGTGCTATTCTTTAGTACTTTTACTCACTGGTCTCTGATTAAAAATACACCGGATACTTCGGCCTTCCTCTGAATATTGTCACTGTTCAGCACAAGCACTCTTTTGATCCTACAGCCTATTAGTTCCAGTTAGATTATGTGCTTTTCTGATACGCCTTGTCGGAGCTCAATCTTTTTCCACGGCGGTGTAGCTCTGTGCTTACGCAACGCTCCAACCCAACACTACTATAACACACAAAGAATATAGTTAGGCCACCAATTAATGTACTAGTAGCTGGGGCGCGCGAGTTCATGGTCTGGGCGAACCAGGGGAAGTGGTGATAATAAATCATAGTGTCTTTTGATGAACGAGCACCTGGTAGGTAAATGAGTTACCAATTAAGTTGTACCACGCTCTGTGTTATCGCGTCTAACAACAGCCAACGAGTAATAATAGTTTATTTACCATATGACGAAGGGCTGTTCGTATACACGCACCTAGCACGTGGTACCTGCGCATAGAAACACGGTATTCTAGTCTGAATATACAGGGGCTCTACCACTTTAAACCACTTATAATGTAAACTATTCAACGAAATATTACTGCGCAGGAAGAATCTCTAATTGCAATAATGCGTTCGGACACTCTACGATATTAACACTCGTGACACATCATTTTGAGTCCCTAATACACGTCAGTCCCACACCAAGCAAATTGGGGACGAGATATGCCGGTTTTCGAATGATGCTGCAATGGGTTATAACGGCTATTTGAACCTATGCGTAAAAAGGGAACAACATTGTAACTGGAGTAAAGGGCTAATGTTATGTGATTCGAACCTACAGTATTTTATTATTTATTTGGCGTGGTACTGACGTGTATTACGGACTCAAAATGATGTGTCACAAGTGTTAATATCCGTAGAGTGTCCGAACGCATTATTGCAATTAGAGATTCTTCCTGCGCAGTAATATTTCGTTGAATAGTTTACATTATAAGTGGTTTAAAGTGTTAAGGCCCCTGTATATTACCAAGGACTAGAATACCGTGTTTCTATGCGCAGGTACCACGTGCTAGGTGCGTGTATACGAACAGCCCTTCGTCATATGGTAAATAAACTATTATTACTCGTTGGCTGTTGTTAGACGCGATAACACAGAGCGTGGTACAACTTAATTGGTAACTCATTGAGCTATTAGTGCCGTTCATCAAAAGACACTATGATTTATTATCACCACTTCCCTGGTTCGCCCAGACCACGAACTCGCGCGCCCCAGCTACTAGTACATTAATTGGTGGCCTAACTATATTCTTTGTGTGTTATAGTAGTGTTGGGGGTCGGAGCGTCGCGTAAGCACAGAGCTACACCGCCGTGGAAAAAGATTGAGCTCCGACAAGGCGTATCAGAAAAGCACATAATCTAACTGGAACTAATAGGCTGTAGGATCAAAAGAGTGCTTGTGCTGAACAGTGACAATATTCAGAGGAAGGCCGAAGTATCCGGTGTATTTTTAATCAGAGACCAGTGAGTAAAAGTACTAAAGAATAGCACGGCCTATAAAAGAGCAACGAAGGAACGTTAGCTGCTCAATTATCAAAAGCGTGTCACAGCCTACGCTGCTAAAACGGTGCTAAAAGCTCAAGTGTTGTGCCTAATTGTTTTATCTGGTTCTGTAATAAACATTGTTAACTACGCGTTTGGACCTAGTATCTGAACCAGCGTGATCGAGACGAGCAAGGCACACGCCGCAACGCGAAAGATAAGGCATAAATACTGATCACGCAAAGAAGGACGCGCGCCAAATTCACGTCCCACTGACATTTTACTGCCACACCTCGAACCGCGCAATCTTTCAGTAGCGAATCCCGTCCCCTTTTAATACGGATAGCGGTCATAAAGAAAAATCCCAACTATCCAACCCCTACCCCCAAGAAAACTACACAAAATAACAATTGGAGGTCTACTAGGTTATCAAAGGACTTACATGAACAAACCTCAAAAAACCATAATTTCGGACCAAAAATCTTAGTTTTTACAAAATCACTTATTAATCAGTCCCTACCCTAAAGAAATGAGTTTTATTTTGTTTTATTTATGATTTTAGTTTAGTTAGAACCTGATTTCTGTTATTTTTATGCTTTGATGAAGGTATGGGTTGGATGAGAATTTCTTATGGCGGCTATCGGATGTTAAATTGGGACGAGATTCGTCACCAGAAGTTCTGGCGATCGAGGTGTGGTCAGTAGTATGCCGTCGGGAAACTAAGTGGTCGCCTTTTTTGCGTGCGCCTATCTTTTAGTAAGGATGCGATTCGACTTGGCGTAGCCGCGTGAACTAGCTCGATTCACTCTGATTTTAGATAAGTGAGCACCAAAAGCAGCAAGTGAAATGTTTATTTAAAATGTTACGATATAAGTAAGGCACAGTTGTTTAGCACTGCAATTGATTAGGCTATACCTGTTACCGGTAATTTTAGGTTTTTACTCCTCGATAACTCATACTTTTAGACAATTCTTTCCCGAAAAAGCCACTGAATGTTTCGATATTCAGTTCCTTTGGTTCTTGTTTATATTCTGTTTGTTAAGGTTTAGGTATCGCTAATTCTATTAGTCCTCTTTTGAGGTTTAGACCCTTCGCTAGACCCCAGCTGACAACGGTTTGAGTATCTCATTACCTCAACTTAGATCCTTAGAATTACGCTAAATACCGACCTTATTTAATACGCAGCTTCCGGACAGCTGACCATGGCATTAACTTCGATGATAGCGATTAAGAGTTACATTAGTTACTACTAATATCTCAGTATTTAAGAGTCTTGAGCCGCTTGAACTATGTCGACTTTATCTCGATCTTACTATGGTCTACAAAATTTTAAATGCATTTATTGATACCTGCAAACACCTGCTGAAAACGTCAGGTGTATCGCAAACGCGTGGACACTAACCAAAACTAATAAAAAAGAATTTTAAAAGGAATGTTTTAAAACATTCCTTCAGAGTCCGGATAATCAATGCCTGGAATTCGATACCCGGACTTGTTGGTAATGAACCTCTCATTCGCGCTTCTAACTGTGATCATTTAAATTTCGCCTGAAAAATGTCGACTTGTCGCAATTTCTGCACTACGACAGGAATATGTGATCTTTTCTGAGGCAGTCCCTCAAGCTTTCCTAATCCATCAAAAATTCCGTCGAAATACCAAATGTGGTTATCTATTTTTATGTGACTTTTAGTACATAGTAAGGTGCATGTCGAACCTAAACAGAGACTTCAACTAATTTTTTTTCAAAAACTCTACTTTTATATCATTCGCAGTTGGAGCCTGCATCTCTACGTGCAGTGGCTATTTAGTGTTATCACAATTATCGTTTCAAATTATGATCAATTTTAAGTGGCTCTATGCCCTTTCTGATCTTATCTGTTTACCATATGTCAGTCTGTTATTTTTGTATAACAAGATCTTTCATCTGGTCTACATGTCACATAAACAGTGTGAGTATGGACAATGCATAACAGTTCTGTGTAATAAGGCTGGCTTGACCGGTAATGTCTATGTTGTTTGTGTTTGTTTACTTTGATTACAGCTCTCTTGAGTTCATACAGCACACCCCTGGACGGCTGGTCACTGCAGGGTTACTTAATTATCTGAACCTAGTCTTTTAGAATTATTGCTAATACGGCCGTTATGTTATGTATTTGTACTGGACGGCTGACGCGATACGCTATTATAAAAACTCTGGAGTAGTGGCAAGCTACTATCCAGTTATTTTCTCCAGACCTTTGGCACCCGGACGGCTGGCCAAAGTGGTAATAGGAAAGGTTCAAGTAGCTGGAGGGATTTCCGAAATTTCACCCCTTACTCACCTGGACTACTCAAGAACAGCAATACCTATTAAGTAGCATTCGAAAACCTTTGCCGCAGTTAACACAGTATTCTTACAACCCCGGACCCACTTGAGTTGATCATCCTGGTGATTCTCACTCGACACTTTTGGGCCTAATTTGTAAATATTACTAACTGATTATAAGCTAATACGCTATCAACAGTACTATTACATATTTAGCCCTAAGGTTTTTAATTGGAAAAATTAATGTAATAAGTTAAAGCTAAATACTCGTTAATTGTACGTAAGTGTATAGGTCTGAGCCTACACACTTAGGTACAATTAATTCTTTAACTAAACTATTGAACATGAAAAATTTTGAACATAGCTTGCTACTGTAGTAAGTTTATGTCTAAAGCGTAATTCTTTACGCTAAGCCGAGTTGAAACCTTGAATTAAATCGTAAACCGCGTTCCCATACATAAAACTCAGAAATCAGTAACCAACAAATAAAAACACAACGTTTCAGGTAAGCTAGTAGTTTCGACCAGCGAGGTAAACTTCAAATAACATAAACTATAAACCTTTAAACAGTCACATAATTCTTTATGCGAATACACAGGTATAAACAGTAACAATGTCGCCCCAGCGCAATTCTTTGCGCTATCATAGATTATTAAGCCGGAAGAGCTAATACACTCTTGTAACTACGTCCCTGCTCCTACGACATTTACATCCTTTCTGAAAAACAATAAAAAGCACAGCTAACAGTATGTTAGCTAATTGCATCTTCTGACAAAATTTATGTAAATTAGGTGAGGAAATGACAACAAAAGAGAACATGAACAAAACCAAAAGAAAGGGAGGGGTATAGTGAACAATATGGTAAGAACTCTGGGTTTTAGGAAAATTTTAGGTTTTTGGGGCGGGTTTAGACCAAGGTTTTCTTCTTGGGCCTAGTAGACCCCGACAATTTGCATAAAATTGTTAAATTTATATATTAGCTAACCTAATGCTATGTTCTTTGATTTTATTAGTGTTGAGTGTAATTGGTAGTTGAGTTGTGTTGTAGTCTGGTATTAGATGCGGAGGTCGGCTTTTTCTTATTTTATTTTCGAACAGTGTTTTATTCACAATAGGGGTTTCCTAGCTAATAACATTTTCGTGTAAACAACGTGGCGTGAGTCGGCCATTGTATTTGTAGGGGTTTTTATAGGCTACGCAACGGGGTTCCCGGGCCCAAACCCATCCAACCACCCTAAAAACAACCCAAAATCCATCCAAAACTAAAAATTGGGGTTTTCACCATTTTTTATTAAATGGTCCCAATCCCACCAATTCCTAAAATCTTAAATTTTCTTGATTTTATGTTTTTATTTTAGTTTAATTTGCATAAATTTCGTTTGTTTATTTTATTTGCTAACATATGGTAAGCTGAGTTGTAGTAGTTAGTTTTCAGTTGGTGTGATGTTCGGGTTGAATTCGGTCGGCGTAATACTAAGCGTAAAGAATTTCGCTCGATTTATGTTTATTCTTTACTTTTTCGTCTTTCGGTTACATAGCTACCCGTGAAAAGGTAGCTCAGTTTAATATTGGCGGTTGCGTTTCATGGGCGTTGCAGAATTCGTGGAGACTTTGGCGTCAGAGTTCATGAATTTTACGGTTCTGCTCGGAGCCTATATGTTCTAATACGGACTTCTAAATTATTACGCAAAAGAATTCCGTTAATTCCCAGAGCATTGGAGTTTATATTTATACGGTTTTACATCTTCGGAGCATATTTGCGGAACGTGTTAGTGAGTGTTGGGACTTCACAAATAAGTATATATTATAACCTGAAGTATTAAACCGTTTAGTAATATTATCCTTCCTTGTAAAAAATATGAAAACTTTAGTGGCAAATAATTGATATTAAGCTGTTATAGTCGACATCCCCGAGTTTCACCAAGGCCTACCAGAGGTTTTTGATATCGCGGGGTTGGCATAGATTCCGATCCTCCAGGACGACCTCCATTCTTGATTAGCTATATTTCATTTGGGTTTAGTGGTTGATGCTCGGCGATGAAAGGATGTTAAAAGTAACCTGCTGAAAAGTTGGCTTGGTGTGGGACTCGAACTCACGACCTTCTGTCTTTGAATACGAAAGGTGATGGTCTACGGACTCCGCTTGCGATGCGGAAAAGCGGAATTCTATGGGCCGTCGCTGTTAACCACAACAAAATTGCAGACGTTGCTCATCTACTTCGTACGTCGCTGGTGCTGCTACTGCTGTGCATGATCACACTTCATAATAACAAAGCAGGGCCTGTTATCACGATAACCATCCAGGGGTGAAACACTACTGCTGATCGATCACCTCGTCGCATAAAAAGATACTGTCTTATCCTATTAATGAAATTCATCATTTCGCAGCTAATGGCTCTTTAAACACGGAACAAGTGAGAGCTGGACGGTAACAAATGCACACTGAACTGGTTAGAAAGGTGATCGCCCGCTATTCAGACAGGAAAGTCTTTAGACGCCTTCCTCCCGAGATTGATAAGATGGAGTCCAACCTTATGATGGGTGCCAGATCAAAACTGTCGCAACTTCGCTCAGACTACTCCATTCTGTTGTACCCGTACGGCTCAAAAACTAAGCTTAAAGTAAGAAATGTTTGAGATAAGTGTGGTTATAGGCCCCGAGACGAAGTCTACCTGTTCAGTTGCGAACAAAACCTTAAAAATATGGGAATCGAAGACCTGTGAATCAAACAGTTGGATGCCGTACAATTACTGGAGCGCATGTAGCACCTATATTTCCTAGACCAACAGGGCTGCAATCATCAATGAACTGTCCACCTTGACTTTACAGCAGTTATAAAGTATTTTCAACAACGGCTTCTATATTCGACTATGGTGGCATGTACAGGGGTGCCGTTAGTATATCAAAAGCTTTCTAGAGGAGTAGGCGGGTTGAAAAGGGCGCTTTTAGGCATGAGGATAATGATGCATTGGGTACTAGCATGAACAATCTAGCGCATGATCTATTTTATTCACCTGAATACACGAAGCCTACTATTTGAATGATAAATTTCTACATTGCTGGTGGATTAAAAAAGGGTTGGATGATGAATCGTCTATCGTTATATTTGAGTCCAGAAGGCGCCAATGACCTTTATATTAGTGTTGCGCGCAATTATGGTACGTGCGATTGAAGTAAGTAAGCCATAAACAGAGGAAACGAAAACTAGGTTGAAATATCGCCTCGCCTTCTTTGCTAGTGGGTTTGCTCTAAAACAATATTGCGTCGTGGAGTTAAACAAAAACAATTGCAAGAACTGCTGTAATGCTAATAAGCTGTGTGTCGAATAACAGTATAATGTTAATTGTATCGGTGTAGCAAGCAGAACATAAAAATAGTAGATTGTCTTATCGCCACACTGATGTATTCGGGATGTTGAATGTGAAATTTAGAGATTATGGAGCATCAACTTACAAACTGAGCTGGATATCAGCTATCAGTTGCTGGAATAGTAGTTGTGGATTTATGCACGCTTGTACAAATAAATGGAGAGTCAATAGCTGTACAAAATGTTTCCAACAACGCCCATATAGATCAAGTGGTTGCGGAGATATTGCTGTTTTAGTTTATTTTGGGGCCCATGGGTCGACTCAAAAACCCCTTTTGGCCCAACCCTTCAGCGAAAATAACAATGGCAGCATACAATTTTCAACAGTTTAGAGAAAAATTTCTGTTGAAAAATGAGACCAATAGCACCCATATAGCTAAAACAGTGGAAATATTGCTTGTTTCGAGCATTTTAGGTCTACTAAGCCCAAGCAAAAACCAGTTTTGACAAAACCCTGCTGTGAAGTTTTCATGCTGGTCTCGAGACAACTAAACCTTCTTATTTAGCGTGCCGAAAATAGTATATCGTGGTTAGTCGGAGAAACCAGACACCCATCATAACACGTTTGTGAGTGAAATGAAGATAAACCACAATTTACGGTCATATTCCTACAATAAATCAAGGTAATATTTGTCTTTTTCATAATTTTTCCTAGTTGGACCTAGTGGCTTAGTGATACGTTTCGGATTTGTGTGTTTGATGTCTATAGGCTCTTTGGCGAAAATGATGAATATGTAGGCACCTTGCCACCGCAGGATCAGGTAATCAGGTTCTTTGGCTCGCCCCTTCGGTGCGTTTTTTGACATCTTTACAGGTGCACGTATGCACTGAATTAGAAGATTTTGCGATTTTGTTTTTTTATTTTGTAAACAGCTTTTAGTTAGATATTATCATGACGAAGATTAAAAAAATTTGGGGATATGGGTGTAGTGGTTAGTTCTGTAGTTCTGAAATTTGGTCTAAAATTTCTGTGTTGTGGAATGTATATGGGCGCTGATTTCAGACATATGCTTTTAAATTCTGGGGCATAACTCGATTTCTGGTGAGATGTGTGAAAAGTCTCTTCATCATTTCATTTGTACATTCTTTTATGATTATATTGACTTGTTTTGGCGGCTCTATCTTTAAAATTGGTGAAGTAGAACCAGTATAACAGATAAGCAGTTTTATGGGTATAAAAAGCATGGTTTTTATCAGTTTCGAGACGATAGCTTAATTTTGGGGCAAAAATTAAAACAATCTCAAGGTCCCAGCGCCTAAGCTGGTGGATATCTGTTTCCTACTTTGATGTGTGTAGATTGAAAATTATATTATTGTACTGACATCTCACTCGTTCTTTACTTGGATACGGATTTGATCGGCCTGCTGCGACAGCTGGTCAACATCCTGATTCTGCTCCAGTAGCTGAAATCTACTACTGCGATAACGTACATCGCCATACATAAAACTAAATACTGAATTTTCATAATGGAGATCCTAGCATTACTAGTACCGTTTAGCAAGACCCGGTTTCCCTTGGTTTGTACCATGTGGCTACCCTGGTTTAACGGCCCTGGTAAATTTTGTGTTTTGAAAACATGCTCATGGGACAATTTTCATATTTGTTTGAAAAACCCCGTTCTGAAAATAAAAATTATGTTGATTAAATGAAAATAAAATTAGAACGTTGTTTAAAAGTTACTTTTACACTTGATGCACACACCTTTAACTGTTGCTGCTTTTTGAGGTTATCTATTAACTATATTAGTTTGTTTAATGCAGGTTGAATAAAAAAATTTTACATTTAGAATACTTCTGTAAAACCTTAGGCTGTGCTCATGCCGCGCTCCCTGGTTCCGAACTAGGGAGCCTCTCGGATCATACTACCATAAGCGCAGATCATGGGGATGAGGGTCAAGCGCCCCCGAAACATTACGTAGTCTGGTTTAAATCCCAGATTTAATGTTTCCCCTGAAACTTCAGAAGGAATCTGCGCAAATGTGCATGTAAAAATTTTCGTAGAACGGAGAAGCCAGAAATATACACGGACATACGAAAATTACTTGGCGACACTTGCTTTGAGAAATCAGCGACAGTAGTGTAGCTGACAATACATCTGAGCTCTACTCAGATTGAATTAAGGAGTACGAATTGTGTAAAGTTATGTTTTATTAACGCAAAATAAGTTCATACTAATATGTTGAATAACACATGCCTTATACATTAATTTGCTAATTACCAAACATTGTGTATCAGAATTCAGAGCATTAATCAAATATCTTATACACCACCATCCTGCGGTATGGTGGTGAAAAATGTATGAATGAAAAAAATTAAAGATGAAAAATACACAGCCACAGGTACAGGAAATATTGCAATCTACCAATGTGCCTACGTTAGCCTATTAAGGTTTCTTAAAAACACAAAATCAAGGTTAGAAATTTTATTGCATTTTTATTTTAGAAACCCGAGACGCATTCTGACAAGAACGGTAAAGTGCGTGCGTTGTCGCATGCGGTTTTGAGGCACGCATAACCAGTGCAGACCCAGTCTCCACTTTCGGTGAACGAGTTTGCTTTTAGGGTAGTTCCTCGCGCATACAGGACTCTCCATCTTTTAAAATAAAGCTAGTTTAGTAAAGTAGCTACACGAGTTGACAAACTAGGTATTAACGTAGTGTCATATTCAAGGTGGGGCATTAGTTTCCGCATTGCACGTTTATTGGAATCATAAAAAAACAGGAGCCTAGATATCTGGCATCTCGCGTGAATACAGCATCCATTTTATTCGGAGCCCTGAGATTTATAGAAACACTGTCTATCGACGTAGTGTGCGTATAACTGTAAACCGTTACTGCGCTGTTGGTTGTGTTGTAATTGTGAGACTTCAAAGAGCTGAATTTAAAACTAGCAATCGTCATTCAGCTCCTGACTAGCAGATTAGCCGCGACCGCCCGGTTTTTTTCTTACTGCACAACTAATAGTTATATAGGGATTGCGTTAAACGTTACAAATGAAGACGAATGTAATGTGTAAAACAAATATATATTTGATGCATTTAGATATTATATTTGACATACTGATTATTAAAACAGAACAGTTATTTTTGAAAAAGTCATGAGTGATCACCATTATCATCCGCAAGATGTGCTAACAACACAACATAGTGATCCGACATCACCGCCTTTACCACCTGGCTTTGAGGCCCTAAGCCCACCACCTAGAGTAGATGTTGACTTATTGGGTATGGACAGCAGTGAAGGGGAAGGTATTTCGCCAGCTCTTTCACGTGACAGCGGTGATACCAACGGATCGTCTAACGGTTTCGTGCGTTTAGACAAGCCGGCAGATTACGCCACGATGGTGGATGAGTGTGAGTGAATCTGATTTAGCTAACTTGGTGGCGGGTCAACCCACAAATATGCGGCGAGCGCTCGTTCAAATGAATCAGATGATTGTTTTCAGCAACCGCAAAAATCGTTATATATTTACAGATGCAACAAATTATAGGATTAGATTGAAAACCATGACATCGTGCACTGTTCAAAGGTGCGTCCTAGTGAATATAGTGCAATTGCAAAAGGGTATATACATCGGTTTCAGGTATTGTTGTATTAATCACTCCATCGTCTTCAGCTACCTCGAAAACCTTTATAATCACCGATTAAACAAATTGTAGCATTAGACTGAATATCTCGAAATCATGCGAGGTATTGAGAGGGGGAGAGTTTCAGGGCATACAGTTCATTCCATAGTGGGTACATGGTCACAGATGCGTTCAGATAAATTACTCTGTCATTTTCAGCATCCTAGAGACTTTATATTCAGAGATGCAACAGAATGCGCCACTAGACTAGAAACCTCGAAATCATGCGCGGTGCAATCATGGGGTTTAGGGGATTCAGTGCGGTTTCAAAAAGCTTACATCGGCCACAGATACATTCAATTTAATTCTCTTCTCATCAGCTTACTAACGATTACCTAAAAATATGATATTAAAGGGTTAAAATGGGTCATTTTGAGACTCCAGATATTAAAGGGTTGAAATGGGTCTGTGTGAGACTTCAGATATTAAAAGGTTAAAATGGGTCTGTTTGAGACTCCAGATATTAAAGGGTTAAAATGGGTCTTTTGAGACTGCAGATATTAAAGGGTTAAAATGGGTCTTTATCTTTATCACCTTATCCACGAGTCTAGCAACAAAAAATTGGTCAACAAAGATGGTTACCAGGCGAACACAAAAGGTATGCAACATTTTCAGATTTGAAACCTCTGTTGCTTTGAGATAATAAACAAGTTATCCTGCTACAAAAATGGAGGGGCACCGTGTTCAAATGGGTTCTGCCATACCACATGGGCGCGTTGTATGAACGAAATTTATATAGGTTCACTTGTATAGGTACGCTATCATACGCAAAAGGCTTTATGGGAATATCACCTTTCGTTCCTGAGATATTTAGAAAACTGTCCGCCGAACAGACACGATAACATTTATCAGAGCGCTTCCAAATAAATGCTTGCTGGCTTTGTTCGAAATATGTTGCGGTGTGAAGCAAATTTTAGAAGAGTTTTTTGTATTTTAGATGTATGATGTGTCGGATCTTGAGATAATGAGGTTACTGTAAAAATATGCGCATAATATCATTGTCTAATTTTTGTCAACGACAGCTAAGTAAATCCAGTTGTACTTTACGATCGCGGATAAATTTTGTATTTAGGCAAAGAAAATGTTTCATAGGCGGGCATTGACTGAGTAGTAGCAAACCAAGCTAGGAATTGGGAAATATTAATTTATACTAACTATATTTTGCTTGGGTGTTTGTATTGAATTGTGTGCACAATCGTTGGGAACATTTTGTTTCTGATTGAACTTATACTCACAAAGTATTTGGACCGCGGTACTATGTTTAATTGTGACCTGCAATGACAGGCGAATTCTTCTCAAATTATCTTGTTGATTATGTGGTTTGCCAAGCTGGTTTAATTTTATTTCTAAGCATGAAAATGATTATTTTTCAGTGTCTGAAACGCCACCTTCGAATCAAAATTTGCTCATGTCTCTTGACGAAAATATGCATAGCTTCACGAGTGATCTCATGCATCCAATGGTTAGTTTATGCAATGATTTGTAGCAGTGTTTTATTTACATAAGAATATTTGTTTGGCGATTTCATGGCGTTCATTACGATCGTGTTTTGTTCCTTTCGATGTAACAGTTTACTGATGATAAATAATTTACACTTAGATTTCGCGGTGCACAATGCTCCCCTGGTTCAAAGGGTTTTTAAAAGGCCTAAGAGACCCAAAATACATGAAAATGGCAATATCTCCTGAGCTCATCTATTGTCACAGTCAGAATTAAGTGCAAAATAATCGATCGAATTCGATCGTTTTCGATTTTGGCGCAGCCAGATAAATTGTAAAATTTCGATTATTTACGATTAAACGAAATTCGATCGATTGCGATTAAGTGAAACTTCGATCGATTTCGATTGTACTTATTTTTGGCCCCGACTGTAGCTATATGAATTATATTGGGCTCGTTTTGTATTGCGATTCACTATATGTGTAGCTGCGCGGCTGATCTGATGTACCGCGTTTTCATTTTTTACGTTGCTGGCTTAGGCAGGGTCGGTTATGACTGACCCAAGAGACCCTAAATACACGAAAACAGCTATATATTCTCAATCGCTCGAGCTATATGGCTGATATTGGGCTATTTTGTAGAGCAATGTAGCTGTAAATGAAATGTCGCCAGTGTCATTATTTACACTACATTGTTGGATTAAAATGGATCCTTAATGTGCCCAAGAGGCCCGAAATACACGAAAGTGACAGTACCTCCGTAAAAGCTCGTTGTAATGTTTGTGTTTTTGGTCCGATTTTGTAGATCAGCTCACAATCTGTTGTAACTGTAGATTTTTACAGTATGCAGAACGTAGTGAAGATTGTGTGTTGCGACGTTTTAACCTTAGTGAAGAATCTTTTAAATTCCATCTGTGTGTGTGATCGGTCATAACGCGGGAACGACTTAACACCGATTTTCATGATCTTGGGCTCATTCGAACCGGTCGATTTACCTTGTACATTCCTGGGCGTTTTTTGATTTCGGGACTTGTTCCGGGGTCAGGAGTCAAAATCTTGGTTTTTGCCCCATTTTAGTACCCGTCACGGAAGCAAGGTTATTTTTATTTTAAGATTCAAATTTTTTTCTTTGCTTGGTTTTATTTCATAGTAAAATGATAAATGCCGATGCCACTCTTTTGTTTTTCGATTAAGGATCTGGTTCATGGGGCTTGAGATATGGCACCCCCGTGGTTCCTGGATCAAAAATTTGTTTTGACGTCCTGGGCGGCTGAAAAGTTTTACTTGGGGGGTTTCGGGCATGGAAAACTCATTGTTGGTGTTGATTTTGCCCTGCGATCCATGGGTCTATGGGTACGGGGGTATTTTGGGTCTTGCTCAGGCCGCCATTGTTCATTGACCCAAAATTCCTAATTTTACTGTTACGTCCTCGGAGGCTGATAGGTTGCATTTGGGGGTTTTGGTCCATGGAATATTTATTGCCGGTGTTAGTATTGTTCTAACTTGTGCGATATTGTGTGATATACACATATAGCATATCGACGTATGTTATCGAGAGCTCGTTGGCTGTGCACGTAAAAGGCGTAGGTTTACCTATGCTTCACTACGTTCTGCAATCTCGACAAAGTTACTAGTTATTATTTACGCTGCATTGTTAGTTCAAACTGGGTACACGAAACTGGGTGCAAGAGACCCAAAGTACACGAAAATGGCAATATCTCCTGAACCAATCGTGATATATGATGGTTCATTTTGTAAAGCAATGCGGCTTCTATGTATAGTTACAGATGATGAACCGGTGTTATCAATTACGATACAGGGTTACGTTAAAATGGGTTTTTGTTGGCCCAGGATACCCAAAATACACGAAAATGGTAGTACTTCCGTAACCGCTTGAGCTGTATATACATTACTGACCTCATAAAACAATTCATCCTATATGTACACCCTGTAAGTCCCTAAACACGCAACAAGATCTCATCTACTACTGAAGCAGCGCAAGCTGTGTACGTCTCCCTATGTTACACATTCAACAGCTCAGAATACACCAGCTTCGCGATGAGACAAGCTACTAGTAAGTTGTCGTTGCATCTCTGGTTCTTAGCTTTAGGTTCAAAATGCTCCGTGTTGACTCCAAAAATAAAATAAAATCTTAGCATTTCTTCGAATTTAATTGTACCTGTATTCGCGCTATGTGTGGTCTTGATGCGTTAGAGTCTAATTAATTCAAAAATAGGATTTTTTTATTATTGTCAACGATTTATATAAAATGTTTCTTTTTTTGGCGATTGGGAAAGAAACACTGACTACTAGGTAGTGATGCTACCTGAACAAATTTTTCGGTCCGCCCGAACAGGTCCGGATCAAACTGAAAATTAATTTTCAGCTAATAAACATAAAATTTTCATCCAACTGTTTACAATATTTGTTGAGTCTTATTTTCAGAGGCAGATTTGACTTAATTCATGTTTATGGAAATGTTATTGTAACATCCATTAATAATTTTTACAGCGACTCTGAGTATGATGTTTAATTTTGAAAAATTTTATGAATTTGCAGCTGCCTTCAAATAGATTTAAACGACAAATTTTAAAATCAGACCAGAAAATTTTCCAGCGGTCCAGACCGACAAATTTCAAACTTGGGACCGCCGTTGAATCCGAACTGGTCTGCGGACATCACTACTCCTAAATCACTAGTTGAACATTTATTTTTGCCTATGTATTTTTCGTAGCATTGATAGCGATATCAACCATTTTAGTCAAAGTATCAGAATTAATTTTATATATTAGACATATAACTTTTGTTGGCATACCTAGCAATATTGTGAAGTATTTTTATTATGTAAGCTTCCGATGATTTAATTTTTACAAAATTTGCTTGAGTTACGTAGCATATTTCCAGACTAGGTGGAGTACTAGTTGTATTTTCATACACTGAGGCTCTGATTATGCTAGAACTGACCACTTACATAGTAATAAACATAATAACAAAATTGTTGTAATGTTAAGGCCACAGCTGATAGTGTTAATTAGTATGAGGTAGATGTTTTTGTTTTATGTATGTAATATGCTGTGGTGGTGTATGAAATTGCCGAAGGTACGATGTTTCATTAATAATATCTGACCCACGAATCTCTATGTGGCCGGTATAGATACCTACTGACTTGGACTTGTTATAATGTTACGGCCACAGCTGATAGTGTTAATTAGTATGGCGTAGATCTTTTTTTATGTATGTAATATGCTGTGGTGTATGAAATTGCCGAAGGTACTACGTTTCATTAATAATATCTGACCCACGAATCTCGATGTGGCCGGTATAGATACCTACTGACTTGGACTTGTTATAATGTTACGGCCACAGCTGATAGTGTTAATTAGTATGGCGTAGATCTTTTTTTATGTATGTAATATGCTGTGGTGTATGAAATTGCCGAAGGTACGACGTTTCATTAATAATATCTGACCCACGAATCTCGATGTGGCCGGTATAGATACCTACTGACTTGGACTTGTTATCAGCATACAAGTTTTTTTACCCTGTTGCTTTATATATTCTATGCCGGGAGTTAAAGTTCAGCGTGCATTATAGTGCTTTTCGTTTATTGCTGATTTGTATTCATGGAAATTGAGCCGCTCTTAGTTGTTTAGCCAAGACTAAATTAATTTATTGATTTGGGCCTAATAATCAGAGCTAATTTGCACTGATATAAATTCAGCTTGCTTTTGACACTAGTACTCCCTAAGCGACTTTCTTCTGGACGGCTTGTGTGACCAGTCACCGATTTGAAAATATAAATAATTTTTTTGAACACATTTAACTTTTTTGATATCATGATCAAATATTCAAACTAGTATAATTATACACAAATTTAGAATGTTTCAAACATCTCTTGCGCTAGTTTTAAGCAGTTTGTTATACATTTACTGCGAACCTCCGGTTAATTGATTATTGTTCTGCTGAATTAATACAATTCTGGTTTTAATCATGTTATATAATCTTAATGTGGCTGTAGAAAATGACAAGAAATTAGCAATAACTAGAGTTATGACCAAAACTAAAAATTGAGGAATTTTTTGTGGGGGGGTCGGAATAATTTCTTTGCCATATTACAATGAAGCCCCTCCCAAAGTGAGGGTAGGGATAGCGCCGCCCAGAACCAGGGACTGTTAGGTCGAATTGGATCTAATTTCATGCCAGACGCGTTTAAATGATAATTTTGAAGAGTGTCGTACTCTTCTCAAGAGATCATCATAAACTTTCGGTAATAATCATAGTATTTGAGGACTAATAAGCAGATTTGTCGTTGGAGCTGAAATCCGTATGTACAGTACATATTTCGCATGATTTCATGTTATCGCTTCATATGTCTTGTTGTAATTAATTTCGGGAGACATCACTATAATAATAATATTGCGAAATAATAGCGGAAGCGTAGAGCTTTGTAGTTGCCGTTGAGGCCGATTACACACTCACCACATCAGTTTGTTATCGAGACCGTAATTTTCGTTGCTCGTCTCTATAATGCCGCGGTAATAAAATATGCTTCTGTGTAATATTTCTAGTTTGTTATTATAGTATCATGCTATAATAAATATTAATATAAGCTAGACACGTTTTAAGCTCAGCTACCGGCTTTGAAACTGTTTGTGTGTGGAAAGCCGGCTTGGTCTAACTACAAGCATTATATAAGCCACATCATTACAGTTATTATTTTTATTGTTCCTATGTTGGTTATTTTTGTTTACCTTACTTGGAAACAGGATATCGCTTTGTATTTATCATGTTGTACACAGTGGTGCGGTTACAGTTTCGTAATTGTATTTATTTACATGTATACATGTACAGCTGGTTGATAGTTGTAGTTATTTGACGCTGGTAATACCGGCTTTTTAAAAAATAACTACTGCTTGATAAAGCCGACATACAATAATGTGATTGCTTTGTCACTCAGAATGTTTGAAACAGTGTAGTCCGAAACGTTTGATTTCAATGTTTGTTTAGTATCGAGTTCCGATTTTGATCCAGCTGAATAATTTTGTCTCCGAAGGTTTATAATGTTTTTATTGATTCATATTTCTATTTTACTTTAATAATTTTTGTCACCGATCGATTGTGTAATATTTGTATAGAATAGCATCTGTTGCGCTGCGGTATTGTATGATCGGTCCGGTTTGTCGAGTCTTAGACTATTCATTTTACAAGAATTTCCCACTGCTTACACAGTGTATTTTGATTTGAAATTGTAACTGTTTTTAGATTTTTCTGTTATATATAACAGTTGCGCGTATTTGGATTGTATCCAGTAGGTATAAAGAATATTATATATTAATATTTTAACGGTAAGCAAAATATTTTTTTTATAATTTTTTACGGCATAAGTCTAATATCGGGGCCCAAGAAATGAAAAAAATTTTTTGCTCCGATTTGCCTAAAATTTTGCATACGGGGGTTTTCCAGTATGGGGAATTCATTTTTGACACTTTTAGCGAAAAAAAATTTTTTGACCAAAAAAATTTTTTTTGACCCAAAAAATTTTGAAAAAAATTTTTTTTGCCGAAATTCACCCAAAACCATTTTTTGATGCCAACAGAAAAATCAACATATTCAACTTACTTTTTGGATTTGATGCAGTGCAGCTTGGTGAGCGCAACTAAGCAGCATCTCTTAAATTTCGTCGAGAGTCTTTATTTTTTCTCACGCTTGCTATCTGGCTTTGTAATTGTTGCCTCGTCTTCTCACATTTCGTTTACTTTTTCTCACGCTTCTCACATTTCGTTTACTTTTTCTACGGTGCACTCAGATGAGTGGCGCGCTTATAATGGTCTCAACGGTTTGGGGTACTTCCACGAAACCGTTAACCATTCGCACCACTTTGTTGATCCGCTTACGGGGGCGCATACCAACCATGTTGAATGCATGTGGCGGAACGCAAAACAGAAATTCAAAGCAATGTACGGCACAACTGACGCGATGGTCCCCAGCCACTTGGATGAATTCATGTGGCGCCAACGCTACGGTCAAACATTTCAACTTGCATTCCTCAACATGCTGCGTCATATTGCAGAGAGGAATCCCTGCAATTAGCTAAGACAGCCAGCAACGCAGCGCCCAGTGGGTGGTAGGACGGGGTATGGGGCGGAAACTCCGCCAAGCAAAGATTTGCTTGACTGTCCCAAGCCAGCAAAAGGAGGAGGGACGCCCGAATTCTAGCTCTATGTTCGCAAAGTGTATTATGAAGAAGGACTCTCGACGAAATTTAAGAGATGCTGCTTAGTTGCGCTCACCAAGCTGCACTGCATCAAATCCAAAAAGTAAGTTGAATATGTTGATTTTTCTGTTGGCATCAAAAAATGGTTTTGGGTGAATTTCGGCAAAAAAAATTTTTTTCAAAATTTTTTGGGTCAAAAAAAATTTTTTTGGTCAAAAAATTTTTTTTCGCTAAAAGTGTCAAAAATGAATTCCCCATACTGGAAAACCCCCGTATGCAAAATTTTAGGCAAATCGGAGCAAAAAATTTTTTTCATTTCTTGGGCCCCGATATTAGACTTATGCCTTTTTTACATAGATACCTAATTCTCTAATATAATTTTATAACGATCCATTGGGTTTTGAGATATGTCTCGCTTATAGTCGAAAAAAACCGGAACCCATTAGGTACATAGTCGTCGTTGGACATAACTTAAACTTGGAATAAACCACAAACGGAAGTGAATTGTATTAACATACTCGAGCCGTACACTTTGATGATAACGATGTCACTAAGCAATATTCCAAAAGACGTTTATCATTATCACGATTTAATTTTGTACTCTAAAATAATGATTTATCTAGCAGACTGCACTGATTATTTATATGTGTGGTAAAAATTTAACTTCTATATTCGTATTGGTTACTTTCAACTGCCTCTATCAAGCATACTTACATTCTGGCCCACTTGTACGGGGTAAGAAGTTGGAATCTGTTTTCGGCCTTAACTAAGGGGCACAAGCTTGCTATTAAACTTTAGCGTGAGACGATATTTATAGCTATAGTGCGAGCCAAAATCGGACAATGCAAATTTGAGTTGGGGATTCCACAAGAAAAAATGTATCGCTGACAGTCCCAAATTTCACAACATGAAAAGTAAGAACTCTTCGTTAACACTCAGAATTCTAATGCATAGATTTGTAGTAAATTGCCATTATATTTAATATATATTACAAGATTAGAATACTAAGCGCCTCGGCCGTCGACTGTTTCACTACCGTAAAAATTATGGTTAAATGACAAATTGAAAAAAGAAGTAAACGAGAACTAGAATTTTTACTGTGTAATCAAAATTGTCACTATTGAAACGGAATGAGCTGACTTTGCTGGCGGCAAAAAACCTAAAAATGACTTTTTGTACTGTCTGTGGAACTCATAACTCATCACCGGATAGATGGATCTTTATTAATTTTTTCTATTTGATCACGAATTTAGTTTATTTATGCCCTTCCACTAGACGGTAAACCCGCCGAGCACATCTTCCGTGTCAAACTGGGACCGCAGAGGGTCAACGAAGACATTTTATGAAATTTTGTCATCCGGGTACCTGTCCTTAACTACCTATATCTCAGCGAAAGCAGCATCCTCTCATTGAGAGCTACAATTTTGATGTTAATAATTTTTTGTCATAGCTGTCGTTTTCGAGCTATAACCCAAGTTTAAAAATACCCCGAAAAGTGAAAATTTCAGAATTTTTACAAAGTAAATTTTGTGCTTGTTGGGAGTGAACTATGGGATTATAGGGTTATTTAACCCGTTGGTCAAGTTGGCTTTATTGTTTTAAGGTCATAGTAGCTGTGCTATTCTTCTTGCGGGACGGTGCGAAACCAGATTTGATAAATTTTGGTACCAAAAATAGTGTAACTTCGCCACTTATCCAATATATATGTATGTAGGTCAATCGACCGGTTCTATAGGTTTTCAAGGTTGGTAGATATGATAAAAGCAATTGTATTTGCGTGGTATGCATTAAATAATGCAAGTATTAGGGGTACTACTGCGTAAAATCATCTCTCAAATTATTTTTCTTAAATTTTGTGATTTATAGATTTTAATTCTTTTTGGCTTTATAAAGACGAAATAAAGAGTTCTTCGGTTTTGATATAATGACTAAAATGACCGCATCGTTGTCATTGAAGTATTGCTGGTATATAATTGCGACTTTAAGCAAGCTTATTCAGTTGACGTTGGAACGATAAAATGGTCATTACGCGCAGTGTGCACATACTCCATCCGTTTCCCCTCGTTTTGCGATTTACTAGTATTAGCCGCCACAAGATTATAATTCAGAAACGAGCATAATTTTTTTGGAACGTCGGCGTCACACTCTTATGCTTGGATATAACCAAGAGTAGTAAAAGACACAACTAGGCGACTATATGTTTGCTGCAAAATAGCGTAACGGATTAGGCTTCTTTTCTGTAAAGCTGCGAATTTGATGCAAAAATAATATGTATTTTTAAGAATGTGGTGCAGTAAATGACCAACGGTCTAGCTTCTCCATTCGCTGAAAATAGGGTCACGGACTGGGGGCCTACTGGTTCAGAACTGGGGAGCGCCGGATTTTGCTAGAGGATAAAATGCCCTGCCTGGCTGGAACCAGGGCTCCACCGACTTAAAAATATTAAACCTTTCAAACTTTTCCAAATTTAGTATTTTTCAATGAAAAACGTTAAAGTGCTTAAATATGTTTATATTGATGTTAAAACATTTTTTTACCAAATTTTTTTTGCTAAATTTAATCAAATTTTTAACTTTAGAAAGGATTTTTTTTGTAAAAAATTTGTCAAGTCTTTATGCCAGCTGTGCTTTTACAGGGGAGCCACAAATTTACGCAGGGAGTACCAGGAGGCATAGAAAAATGCCAGATCCCTGATCCATCCACTTTGGAAAACTAGTGGTAGCTGTGAATATAGATACTTGAATACTGATTAAATATCCGTATCCTATTTTCTGCGCTACTAGAAATAGAAATTTTCTGCGCGTTTTTAGAAATAAAACTAAAGATATTTTGGTAACCACTTACGAAAAATTAGTAGGCGCGCAAGACCCATTCGCGACTTTTTCGCCAATCATTTTGTATAAGTGCTACAATATCGTTTCAGTAGACACGTTTTGTGAATTATTAGGCTTCCGATTGCAGCTCAGGTGTTCGGTGTCATTACCTTCTTGTATTTTAGTACAGGATTCACTTGTTTTTTCTCTAAACTAATGGTACGTTTTTGCAGTTCGACCGTGAATATTTAGTTTATTTGTTTTTAGCAACCGTTGTCACATCCTACAGTTATAGCCAATACCGGTATAATGTCTTCGACAACGGAATTTGAGCATCCTCCGAGTATTGATGAGGGTCATATTAACGAAGCTTTCAGTCCAGGCGATTCGTCATTACATCAAAGTCAAACCGCTAACGTTAACGATCTTACGGGTGATCATGATCTAGTTAAAAGCGACGGCCGCGAAATGACTCAAAGCAGTATTAGCGATGATTTTGTCAAGTATATAATGTTGCGCTTTATGATTGTCGCTCTAACAATTACCAGAACGTAGTGTAACGTAGTGGAGATTGTGTGTTTCACGGTAAAAGCTTTTAAATTCCGTCTCTCTGTGTGTGTGATCAGCCATAACTCAGGAACGACTTAACCGATTTTCATGATCTTGGGCTCATACGAACCGGCATAGTCCATTTACCAGACTGAATTCCCGAGCGGCATAGTACATTCCCGAACTTTTTTTGATTTGGGGTCTGGTTCCGGGGTCAGGGGTCAAAATGTGGTTTTTTTGCCTCATTTTAGTACTCTTTACGGAAGCATGGTTATTTTTATCTTAACTTTCGAATTTTTTCTCAGGTTGGTTTTATTTCGTAGTCAAATGATAAATGCCGAAGCACATTTTTTGTTTTCGATTAAGGCTGTGGTTCTGGAGTTATGGGGTTTGAGGTATGACACCCTCGTGGCTCATCGACCCAAAATTTGAAAATTTTTTCTTACGTCCTGGGCGGCTGAAAAGTTTCACTGGGAGACTTTCGGGCATGGGAAACTCATTGCCGGTGTTGGTTTTGATCTTTGACTTATGGTTGCATGGATATGGGGATATGGCGCCTCCATGGTTCTTGGTCAGAGGTTAAAATGAGGGTTTTACCTCAGTTTAGTACCCTTCACGGAAGCAAGGTTATTTTTATCTTAACTTACGAATTTTTTCCCTGGTTGCTTTTATTTCATAGTAAAATTATAAATACCGAAGAATTATACTTCATCTAATCCATTTTTATAGAATAATCATTTCATGAATATTTATATTGCAGGTTCCACTGATAGTGATGAAAATGTGATCAACCAATGTATAGATTTTATGAAACTTGAGGAATTTGACGTTGCTTAATACCTTGTGGATTGATCTTATTCACTTCATTACTTTTCAAAAATGTCAATAAACAAATGCGTTTTACAACAGTGACGAAAGCCGAAATTGTTGTTTTTGAAGCCACTGTTTTCTGGCAATAGTGAAAAATTTTTGCGAAAATATACCATGATTTACCCCGCTCAGGAGACAATAAGAAAGCAAATTCTCATGGATGAGCGTCGTAGTACTTCTGTTCGCAAAACGTTTTCTTATATGGTTGTTACTTTGGTTGTAGCGGCTGGATACGTACTCCGGGATTTGGTGGACTACTGCTTCGCGTGGTTCCACGATCGTGTAACCCCTGAAATGAAATCGAACTCTGTGTTGCCTTAAACTTAGCGATGGGTTTTAGTGGGCTTTCCAGAGTTGCTTGACCCGGAATGTTCTGCTAACGTAAGCCTAATAAAAGTTCCTATTTGAGGATAATCGTTTTCGTTCTTGATTTGAATAAAATCTTAGTATTATCGCATTTAGTTCTCATGTTTGCAAGAAAACAGTTGCTTCGAAAAGCCAGGATATTTTCTTTCACGGCCGTATAAACTAATTTTTTTCCTTATTGACGTTTTCAAATGTTAAAAAGCCTTTTATAAAGTAAATCCACGAGACGTTAGCTTCGTCAAAGTACTCTGATCTGATACTTGATAACTGGGTTGACCACATTTTCAGTACTAAAAGAAGACAGAAATTAAAGAAGGCTCATATTTTAAGACTAAATTTGAAAAACCATCTGGAGGTGGGTAGCTGATTTGTTAGAAGTGTTGAAGAAAATGAAGGCTATATAGAAACTGTGATCTGAAACTGCAGTTTGAAACACATTTCGCGCTTACAATAGTGTGGAGACATTTTGTCACACGTTAACCTCCTGTGGAGCTTGTTTTTGCTCGTTGTCATGAAGACATTTCGATTATGTCAGATTGCTGAGCTAAGCTAATGGTGCAACCGTATAGTGGTGAAATTTAACAATTATTTCCGTTGTGTTTTTATGGTGACACACATAACTAAACTTTGTTTAAGCGGATTTTAGCTTATTAGAAATAGTTCATTTGAAGCTTTAAATCTCTATTTATGTCCTTTCGTTAGGCACAAAAGCCCGATTGCAACATCTTCCGTTCGAAAAAGGAAACACATTATTTTTGTATTTCGACAACACTGTTGATCCGCAAGCACTTGAGCTTTATGCGAGTTTAAGTCCATTTTTAGACCATTTATATTTTGTCGCAAATCACTAGGCAGGAACCGTTTGGCTGTGACTTAAATAGCGACATAGTTAACAAATCGTGGACTATGGTGTACATAAAAATAATTATTAATATACTATGGAGTGTTGGTTTGATTAGCGTTATTTCTTTGTGCCTTATTTGTTTAGTAGAGGTCGATAAATTTATATAGGAATATTAATATAGTTAAGCAAAGATTCCTGAGTGAGCACTACAACAGAACATATTTCGCTTTTGTAGCATACAAATGGCATCAAGAAAATGTTTCAGTTATGGTTTAGTCTACAAGTTAATTTTTATGAGAAATGAAAAACTTTTATTTCCAATATATGGCATGCAGATATCCTAAAATCATGAAACCAGAACTTCGATTTAAGTAAAAATTAATCGAAACCCGAATATTGCCGGATCCGAAGTTGGAATTCCAGCAACTTGCGGGACACAAATCAATTATACTTGTTAGACGTGTAATACAGAACAAATTTGCAGCGCTTTGTCCTTACATGCAGAAGATTTGGAAACACATCTGTGGCCAGGATCTCCGAGATTTCATCAGAATTATGAAAATAGAGCTGTCATGAAATGCCGTAGAATTTGATCTAATTAGAGTGGGACCGGTTTCTTAAGTGTATGAACTGATGGGCTATTTGGTCTAAATTTGATTAAAAGGATATTGGTTTCTTTTTTGTAATTCTGTATACGATTAGTTTTTTTCAGTTATTTTTTCCGCAAATTCTTTATCAACGCTGGAAACAATTATTATCTCAACGGAAAAACCTACATACACTAGGGTAATATACGGAAAACTTGCTAAGCAGAAAAATGTACTATTGTTAACTAATCTAGGAATCTTTGTTATGCAGTCGCATGAATGTGTTTCATTACTTTTCTTGACATTTTATGATGTTTCCGTCTTGACATGTGTGCCATCTAAGCTCGTCCCATCGTCACATTTTTGTATTTTATCCTGGGGAGAGTCCAAAGCGTTGTGATAAATGTTTAGTTAGTAGCGTTATCCAGAGTTGAAAGGAGTGAATCCAATATTGTAGTGAATTTGGTAACGTTGGTCGTACTACTGTCATTGTTTGTATCAAAATCCAGAACGATAAAACCGGTGAAGTATCTACGCATGTTACATTTTAATTTAGTATGTTTTATTACAAGGGCAACTTTTCAGCGGACCATTGATGTACTACAGAGCTCGCCACAGTGTTTACCACTGTCCGGGTTGTTGGTCGCTCGCAACTTGCTCGTGGAAAGATCAAAATGTTACTTTTAAATTTTATAATAATTTATTGTCGCACTGACCGCTCGTTTCTAAAGCGACACTGAATTGTGATGAGTACTGACGTTGTACTATGTTTCCCGGCCAGAAATATTGTTGTCTTTTACTGCCATGGTAACCTTGATACACCGTATATGTAGAGTCACTGCACACGAAATTACAAATGAATTGAATTGAAAATGAAATGTTGCTGTATACATACCTTGTGTCATTTTTGCAAAGCTGGTGTATTAAGCTATGAGCTCGTGTGACTGCGACCCAATTTGTGTACCCATTTTTAAAAATATTACTTTAAATCTTAAGGCTCTTTTCAAAAACAAATTGTTGCGACATTTCAGCTAAATAATCAATAATTACATGTATGCGTAAGCTGGTGTTTTTCTATAAAAAAAAATAAATGCTTTAGTACGTTAAAAATAATTTTTGTCGTATAGTGTTGTCTTGGGCGTGTTTTATTGTTTCCTTTATGTTTTGTAGAGCCGAAATTCCTGATGATAGTGGTTTGGGCCACAGCATGCCGCTAGAAGCTGATTATACACATCATGTAGAACAATCGTCGGATGTGAGTTCTGTTCTCTCGTTCTTCTTTTAGTTTATGTGATTATACTGTTGTGCCGGTATTAATGATTAACCGCTAGTAATAATAGAAACTGTGCTACTTGCAACACAATACTAGCATTTTCTGCAATTAAATTTATGAAATTTTATGTTTTGATCCGTGAACTAACATTATAATTATTATTACAGAATCTCTCAAAATTTACAGAGACTTTGTGGAGTAGTGGTCAGCTGCTGACATTTGCATGTACTATACTGGTAACATTTACAGTTAAAGTAAAAGTCTGCTATTATAATGTTACAATCGTTATTACTTTTTGAAGTAATATCTAATAGAACTAACAAATTCAGTATCTTGTTTGAAATGGCTGACTGTATCTTTTAATAGTTTTAAACTGTTGACTAAAGTGGCATTTTCTGCCTACCATTTTGTTTTGACACGGGATATTAGTAATGCTATTAGAGCACAAAGCAATAATAAAAATATTCCTTTGTGAAATAGGCTTTCACACTCAAACAGGTCCGATCTACATGCAGTGCTCGGCACAATTTTGACTGATGCCTTAGAAGCAAGCGAACGGCGATTGAACAAAAAAGTAACTATAAAATAAAATTTCATTTTCCATCGAGCAAGTTGTGAGTGGAGACAAGCGTTGCAACGACCGAGTAGCGTTTAATCATGGCGAGTACTGTACAAGCTAGTGCTATGATGAAAATCCATCTTGCTGATTTTCGCCAAAACAGTATACTGTTTACTGTTTTACAAAGGTTAAATTTCACTGCTCACCATGTGGCAAGCTTCATTACACGTTTTATTTCGCGATATTCTTGATAATGTTGCGTACTTCATAAATCGTAGGATGTTGTATGGCACTATGAAAGGGGGCATTTAGGTTTGATAGCATAACAAAGATTCGCCAGGTTTATATTCAGGCGATCTCAGCGTAGTTTGGGTTCTCGGAGAGAACCCACAAGCCAATTTTTACTTGATGTTTTGAAACCAATCATTGGTATACCGAAGAACTAGTACGAGTATGAGGAAAATTTTTTATGATTAACGGTTGATATTAACGCCCTGCTCGGAGTTGATGCCACAGTCTGTCCCATGGTCTGCTCAAAATTTAACCATTTTTAACGGGTTAGTTTTTGAAATATTTTATGATGTTTTTACCAATAATTGCGGTCAACTACAATATTCAAATTGAGATGCGTGCAGCTTACTGCGTAGTATTAAATTAGTCACAAAATTTAGCATTTTAGCTTTATTATTTTTGTTCAGAACGGCGATTACCTGGGCCAGTTTTTTTGAAATTTTTATGCAGTTTTGAGACTAACAGTTTCGAAGAGATGCATGTGGTGGCTATATACACATGTATCAAGTATATACACATGTATCAAGTTAGTAACAAGATTTATGAAATGGCGGCAAACTAAAAGTGTTTTTCTTTATACAACTGGAGACCTGTAATATTTACAGCATTGTTGAGGAATTATCGAGCTAGTTTTTTTTGTCATTTTAGCTGTTGTAACTTATTTGAATATTAGCCCACAATATTTTGTTGTATCTTATTGCCGGATTGACGTAATTAAATAATAAAATATTTTGTAATGTTCAGTCGTTTGAATGGCAAGTACAAAGTTGGGGGGGGGCGGCATTTTCAGCTGTTCACGGCAAAACGGAGGTACCCCCGGCTCATACCCCACAACAAAAATTCGGGTACGCCCGGCACAAAGCCCCACTGCTGAGAAAAATAAACGTCTAAACGCGACAAAATCCGGCCAAAAAATTGGCCCCGGCGGGTGAGCCGGGGGACCCCGGCTATGATTTCCGAGGTTTGGACTAGCCAGTTTGATATATAATATTGTAATTTACCATATGTTTAGATGTATAAAGATAATGGCGACAACAAAGCTTGAAATTGAATTAAGGGCAAATCAAAATTACATACTTTTTTAATGCAATCTTTATTATTATTTATGTGTTATTTTCAGTACGCGGCGGACCATGACCACGTTTCAAACGGCGCGATTGCTCACCATCGTCCGTCGGATACCGCTTCTGAACCGGTACCAATTCCAAAGAGTATGGAAATGTCAACTGATTCTCTTGGAGCTTTCGAGTAGGTAGTAGCTGAATCACTTTCCGGAGTATGAATGAGTTTGGTATAGATTGAGTAAAGTGCTTCAGATAGTTTTATACGTGATAATATATCATTGTAATTACGTTTTATCACTGTCTCATATTAAGAGATTCATTGAAAGGTAGACACTGTGTTGCGCAGTGCACGCCAGAAGTAAAAACTGCTCGCTCCAGAGACAACTTTTGTTCGCTGATGTGAACTGTGCTTGAAAATAATTATAGAATAAATAAATATTTCGTTTGACCCACAATACAGTGCTTCTCAAGAACGACTATCGCACGCCAAAGACTGGCTCGATTGAAATATTTGTTCCAGAAATAGAATTTGTCATTATTTTCGAAATGTCGTGCGAGCCACTCGCGCGCGGCTCGCTTAATGCTCGACCGCTGGAAAGGCGACAGTCATTTCTGGCATGCACCGTATTTGCAACGGTACGCTGGTCACGCTCAGTGTCTAAGTTGAAACTTGACCGATATCTCCATTGGGGAATGCTGTTGAAAAAATTTGTTTAGCTAGTTTATGCGACTAAGTATTGATATGTGTGTAGATTTTTTTATTAAACTTGTATTTTCGTTAGCTCAGAACGCGGATATAGGCAAAAATGTGATTAAAAATTTAGTTATTCAATATATAAATAATTACATACACAAATTAAATGGGGGGGCGGGGTTTCATTAAATAGTGCTATGCGGAACAAAATAAATTTTTTCTGTCTATGGTCAGGACCGGACTTAACTAGCTAGAGGCTCCCTCACAGCCCTAAGGGCCAATGTAACTTTTAGGGGCGGAAGTGGGATTGTGCTATTCCGGCCACGATATACTTAGCTTAAGCCTCACCTCAACCTAAGCAAACGTCCCCACATGGGCCATATACGAAGTCTAAGTCGAGGGCTGCTTCCCGCGGAATTCTCAGCGGTAACCTGTTCTATGTTCTAACGTTATAATATCCACTATCGTTTTTATAATGTAATATTTCCGTTTCTAATACTATTGCAGATAATTTGGCTAGCAACTGGCACTAGCCGAACATTTACTGCAACAACATTATTTTCAGGGAGGATCCTAACGTTATATTCTTAAAAAAGAGCAGATCACTGCGGAAAGTTTGAAGGTCGGTACTCTCCGACTTAGTGTTAGGCTTAATACATGTATGGCTCAGTTGGCCTTATGTTAGGCTAATGTTCAACCTTAGGGTTCGTGTGTCGAGAACGGCACAGTCTGCATACTTTGCCATTGGCCATTTTCACTATAAGCACACTCCATTGTATTGGTCTCATAACAGCGTTTAATAAAAAATGTTCCGCTACAAATAATTGGAAGAAATAATAGTTTTGTATAGAACCAAACAGTGAAACTAGAAAAATGCGTAGCAGGGAAATAAGAAAACTGAAACCCAATACAATTTGGTTAGCAACACAAAAAATGTTAAAAAGGTATAAAATGTTTTCGTTTTTAATAATTATTACCAATGCAGGCACTTCTGCAACAGTGTGTAGTGTTATATGAACGATGCAGTAGTACATTTAGCAGGAAGAATTATTTAACATCGCGTATAATTCTTTATTTGACGAACTGGGCCGATAGTAGGCCCCAGCTTGTGCGGTAGGCCCCCATAGTGGGGAGGGAGAAGGGGTAGGGAGGTCTCCTGGTGCGGCTTTGTCTGTGTTGCCATTCATAATAATTCAACAGTAGAGGGGTAAATTTCTTGTTAGACGTAGCTAATTGGCGTTTCGGGAATAATATTGTTAAGCTCTGCGGCTATTTTTGGATAAAAATGTTTCAATAATTACCAACTAATAATAATCCACCGCTGGTTTGAAGCTGATCGAAAAAATACTGTCTAGCGATGTTTTCCAGTGATCTTTTGGAAAAGAGGATTGGGCCAAAGGGTTGCGTCACGTGGTTTTGAATTTAGCATGAAGTTGCTGAATAAGCGCGTTTTGAGGATTAGATCTAATTGATATTTTTGATTCGGTTTTTTTTGCTGGGACCGTTGGGTTTCCGCAGTTTTGCCATGTGTAACCATAAGATACGAATTTTGAATTATGTTAGTGTGCGGAATACGCAATGGCAGTGACGCTGTTTCTTTTAAGTTCAGCCGTTTCAGAGGTATATCTGATATATTAGCTAAACAAAAAATCATTATTTTATTGCGGATTTTTCCATAAGTAGACGACAAGTAATTTTGTAGCATTTTTGGTTCCGTTTGTAGCACAGTCGCTTTTGTCTATCGCACAAAATACGGATTTTGGCGCCTGGTTATTAATTTGATGAATTTTTGCACACCAGTAAACATCCAGTTCACACAAAAATACTAATTGACAATATATTTAAAAAAAAATTCTATTCCATAGCTTATCTGTAATAAAAATCAGGTAGTAGTTTGTCTTTGCTTTCAATGTGACTAAAAAGCTAATTACCAGATTACGTATTCGGCAATTTGATTACTTTAGTGTTTTCGATTAAAAATTGAATTTTGATAATATTTTCATTATCCATTCGTTTGCGTAACTGTGCGGTTCTACCATTTCGGGGCCTAAGGCAAAATTGGAACACCTTTTTATGTTCCGTGGAAAAATATAACTAAATAAGACGCCTCCCTTCATTAGTGAGTCTATAATATTGCAGTTATCCTTGTTGTGGCAGTTAATGCAACTCAACCATATTTATTTGGAGTCGAATTTTTAATGTGAACTCTATTATAATTTTGGTCTAAGCTCCTACTATGTACGGTTCTGCCTACGATTAATTATACTTAAAATTCGCCATTTGTTTGCCTCATGTTAATAATTGGAACTGACGTGACAACAGGAACTTTTTTGTTTTTTTATAATGTCCTATGTTAATCTAATGATTTGTATATTATTCTAATACTGTAGGTGCCCTGGGTAATTTTCTGAGTTTCTAACATTTTTGCTCATATATTTTAACCATTTTCTCACCATTATATTTATCATTATACTTTCGAACTTTTGCTCATAGTTGTTAAGCTACGCGGGGAGGGGGGCGCAGAGCCTCAGGGGCACAAAAAATCGTTTAGGGGGTAACCCACTACACTCCATGGATTAGTTTTATACGTCGTGTATTATATATGTATGTATTTTCTGGAATGAAAGGTACTCAAAATACAAGAAAGTCATGTGTCAACAAGAGTTGGTAACCCGACAACAACCCAAGGATTGGTAACTCGCCACAGTGAACCATTAGGCCACATTTTCAACAAGACGTCCGTGGGTCAAGAATGGCGCTGACAATTGCAATAATAACCTCTTTTTGCGAGTCTATTTCTGTTTAAATAATACTTTGTTGACAGAGCAGCCGTTTCATGTTCCATTTTTTACCATATGGGTTTCGTATGTATATATACTTGTCGGGTGTGACCGAGTGGCTTATTAGTTTATTTAACAACGCTTAACGCCGTGATTTCGTTGTGAAAAACCCACGTTGGGTAATTTGTTATCCCTATTTGGTGATGGAGGCGCTAAAGTGCTAAATTTTGGCAATAAAAACATTGAAATTATTATTGTTCAATAATTTAGCTGTGCGTAAATTGCTATACGGATCTACATGACTTCCTGGATGTGAAATGCGACAAAAGCAATTCAGTCGTTTTATTGTCATTTAGTGCACCAATCGTTTAGTTTCAAACAGAGTGAAAGTTGGACGTTTGAAATATTATACTCGCCAAGCGCTATTCGTTCTAAATGTTACAATTTTATTGGAATAAATTGTTAGAGGTCTGGTCGATTTCGTGCATTTTTAAATTTTTTCAATACTTGTTGGTTAGGTCAATAATATTGTTCGATAATAATATTCGATGTTCGTTCTTTTCAAAATGGGCAGTTGTCGCTGGCGAGTATTGTTTGTATTTTTCAGAGTTTCGATTTGTAAATTTTTGTATGTTTCTGTTTTTGGTCATTGGACCAAGAAACAAAGGGTTCTAATATTGTAGAAACGGAGCTAGCGAAGCAAAGATAGGGGACAAACCCATGGGAATTGTTTGTCTGTCCCTGTCATTGATAACGCATTTTCGGATTGACAGATTTGGACAATTTTTTGTTCGATAGAAAAGCGATGACGATGTGCCCTTTACTTGAATGCGAACAGCACTGATCCCACCTTCAGGGTCAAAATGGCAAACAGGTTTTTAAGGGTACTTTGCCAAATTTGACCACACGGGCATCAGTGTTTCACAGTCCATATCTCGCGATACAGGTTTCACATCAAGATAGAGACCAGCTCATCGAGATCTAAAACTTTTCTGACCATAACTTTTTGTGGTCCACTCCTTGGGCTGCTGGGGGCCCGATGTGGTTCGCTGATCCTTTGCCAGAAAGCGATTCTTCAAATTTCGCCGTGTTATAGCATGTTTTTACATTACAGTGAGTGTCTATCGTGTTATCAAGTATGTTGAACACCATGGTTTTGCTAACTAGAGTCCATTTGACTAAATATACCTTTTCGCGGGGTTCAGTCGACGAACCCGGTTTCCAAAATGTAATGTTTTCAATTATCTGATTATGTATTGTGTGCAGGGCATCAATAATGGTCTATGTATAGGTACATATTTCTGAAGGCTGAGGAGGATGGTTTAGTTATATGCGCATCAACACAAAATACAGTACTCGCCAAAAATGACCGTCGCATTTCGAGCGAGCGAGTTCGAGCGAGTCGCGAGCGAGTCTCAAGCGAGTCGCGAGCGAGTGGCTCGCTCGAGATTTCGCAACTATTTAAATTAATAGAAAATTCTATTTTTAGAACAAATTTATTTCGAGCGAGTCGCGAGCGAGCGACAGTCATTTTTGGCGGGTACTGTACTTGGTACGCTGTCCGTTGTTTTCGCTGAGTTTAATGTCGATGAAGTTTTATGATTTTCAGAGGGTTCAGGGTTCAAGAGGTTTTAGTGTGGTACGCATCAGACACAGCTTGTTCAGGTTATTAAACAAAATAATAACTTAAAAAATGAAACCACCTTCGCTCCGTTTCACCTCGCTTATGATATACTAGTTTAGCATGTGCTGAACATGGTCGCAATTCTTGTGTATGTGCATTATTACATTTCTTGGACTTCGATGGTGGAATGGTACGAGTGAGTTTTCTCACGAAACACAGAGTGTTGGAGTTTGTGTGAAAACAGTTCGTGTTGTCAATTTTTGGTAGATTTTTTTTGCAGCAAGGATGTTAGTAGGGAAACATTTTATTAATTTAAGTTGTGTGTATCGACGCAATACTTCTGTAAAAAATGTTTGCTTTCGTGAATGGGTATTTTTAATCTGACATTACTTTTAATCTGACGTTATTACATCATTATTGACAAATCACCTTAAACGTAATCTGGCTTGCAGTGTAGCGAAATTTCGTACAGTTTCGCTGATTAAACTATGGAAAAATAACGAAGCTTAATTTTTGACTATTTGGTAGCTGATCATACTTCGCATGATGTGCATGGACTGAAAACAAGTTATTGTAAACTGTACAAATAATAATGTGGTTCGTATTGTTGCCACTCCTAATACAATAATATACAGATTAGTTGTAATAGTGTTTAGTAGATGTTTTTATCTTAATTCTAGACCTCGATACAGTCCAGAGTCAGCGACTGTTGCGACGGCAGCCGACCCTGAACTTGAGGAAATCCGCGAAATTCCAGACGATATTGAAGAAGAACAGCAGCTAAGTCAACCTCACGCTCAACAAATAAACCCGGTGTCTTTAACAGCAGCGGAACCTGAGCCTTCAAACTCAGGGGCTTGTACCGAACTCCGGCACACTAATGATTATCGGAGTCAAGAAACCGTGGAATTCGATTCCGCAGCTAAGCTCTACGCATCTCGGCAACAAAATGGTGAAGGTCATATTGGGGCAGAGGAAATGCCGGGGCTTGAGGATCATCATAGAATGAAAACAGAAAATGAAGAAAAAATAGCGCCTGCTTCTGTTGTGGTATCTGCTGGGGCTGAGCATGATAAGCCTGAGCCGGTAACGGAAAGCAATGTTGCGGAAATGCATTATCAGCAGAGACAAAGCGCATCTGTTCCGCATGAGTCAAAAATGGCTTCGGACGAGTCGGCACATCACCGAAGGTCGCCGTCACCTAGTCCGCCGGATACTCCGATTGCTGGTGCTGAAGGCGACGCAGAAAAACCCGGGGGAGGTTAGAGAGTTATGCTAGTAGCGTATATATTAAACGGTGTTACATAAATTATATTGAAGAATAAATTAATTTTTTAAATTATATTTATCTAGTCCTAACTTTGAGGACTGTTGTGATACTTATTCAAACACGAGTTATGTAGGTTTTTTATTTTTTAAGCACTCAACTTTTAGTGAATAATTGGTGTCATGTTTTGCAAGCTATAATGTTTTACATGTTTGTCTACACTGTTTTGTTTGAAAAAATATACTTACATAGTAAAAAATTAGCTGCTTATTAGTAAGATCAAGCTTACTAGTCGTTTTCACAGCAGCTGCATAAACGACAATATAGTGGTACATATATTAAAAGCGCTGCTGCTTGGAAAATAAAACCATACGTGTTTGGTAATATTTTCTGAAAGGATAAGGGTGGTGCTAGATTGATTCTTGAAAAGAGTGCCGAATTATTTGCAAAAGACGAAAATCAAATTAGCATTGCTATTTTGGTACCAAAATTATATTAGAGTTAATGAATTTTGCTTATTATTTTATGTGAGTTTCACACAATAATTTATACTCAGCGAGTGAAGCCAGCGGAGTATCCTCGATGAACTGAGTTTGTTTGGTGGTCTCCATTTTTCGATGCGAAGCCTATGTAGCAAGATGTTGGTTGCGAAAGACTTGTACCCGTGCGTCTAGATTTGGGCAAAGAACCCTTATAAATCAGTTTTTTGCCATTTTGACCCGGAAGATGGGGTCGGAGCTGCCCGCGTTCAAATAAACGGCACATCGTCGTCACTGTTTTGTCGAACAAAAAAATTTGTCCAAATCCGTCCGTCCAAACATGACTTATGAATGACAGCGACAAATAAAATAAGTTTTCACGATTTTGCCCCTAGCGCGCTCAGTGGAAACTCCTCTCACGTCGCTCGCTCCTTTTCTATAATAGCTTAATGTAATCAGAACGTAGTGTAACGTAGTGGAGAATGTGTGTTGCAGGGGTGAAAGCTATTAAATTCCGTCTGCGTGTGTGTGATCGGCCATAACTCGGAACGACTTAACCGATTTTCATGATCTTGTGCTCATTAGAACCGGCATAGTTGATTTATTTTATTTTTGATTTGGGTTCCTGGTTCCGGGGTCAGGGGTAAAATGAGGGTTTTTACTCTATTTTAGCACCCTTCGCGGAAGCAAGGTTGTTTTTATCTTAACTTTCGATTTTTTCTCTGGCTGATTTTATTTCATAGTAAAATGATAAATACCTACTTACTCCACCTTTTTGTTTTTCGATTACGGCTCCGGTTCTGGAGTTATGGTGTTATGAGCTATGGCACTTTCGTCGTTCCTCGACCCAAAATTCGAAAATTTGTTCTGACGTTCTAGGCAGCTTAAAAGTGTAACTGGGAGATTTTCGGGCATGGGAAACTTATTGCTGGTGTTGGTTTTGATCTGCGACTCATTGTTCCATAGGTACGGGTGTATGGCACCCCAAAGGTTCGGAGTCAGATGACAAAATGAGGGTTTTACCTCATTTTAGTACTCAGAACCAAGGTGATTTTTATCTTAACTTTAGAATTTTTTCTCTTGCTGGTTTTATTTTATAGTAAAATGATCAATTCCGACGCCTCTTTTTTGGATTTCGATTAAGGCTCCGGTTCATGGAGTTTGAGGAATTGCACCCTCGTGGTTCCTCGACCTAAAATTGGAAAATTTTTATTCTGACGCCGTGGGGTGCTGAAAAGTTTTGCTTGTGGGTTTTCGGGCATGGGGAACTCATTGCTAGTCGGTTTTGCTCTGCGACCCATTGTTTCATAAGAACGGTGTTATGAAGCCCCATGGTTCTGGGTTATAGGGTTTGAGGTATGACGCCCTCGTGGTTCCTCGACTCAAAATTATAAAATTTGTTCTGACGTTCTGGGTGACTGAAAAGTTTTACTTGTGGGTTTTCGGGCATAGAAAATCATTGCCGGGGTTGATTTTGCTCTGCGACCCATGGTTTTATGGGTACGAGGGTATGGCGCCCCTATGGTTCATCGACTCAAAATTCCTAATTCTGTTGTATTCCTTTTTGCTAATACCTTGCACTTGAGGGGTTTTCGTGCGTGAAAAACTTATTGCCAGCGTTAGTTTTGTTCTAACTTGTGCGGTATTGTTTAATATCCACATGTAGCATATCGACTTATGCTATCCAAAGCTGATAGGCTGTGCACTCGAAAGGCGTAGGTGTACCTATTCTTATCTACGTTCTGCAATCTCGATAGAGTTATTAGTTTTTATTGACGCGGAGATTACTAAAGGCCAAAGGAAATCTGAGGAACTGCGACGGACCTAATTCTCTTAGTTTTCATCTTTAGCCAACTGCAGCTACTTTATATGTAAGTAGAAGAGCTTACTGTAATTTTTTGATTACTGGAATCTGAGGAGTTTCGGAGATTTCGCAGAAATTGTAATGGGATAATTGTCTGATTCTTCAATGTCAGCCAGCTGGAGCTATTAGTGCATTAACTTTACTGTTACCAGCTTTGTACGAAAGTATTATTTATTATAACGGGACAACTAATGAGGTGAATAAAACCGTGAGAGGAATTTGCGATTTAACGTAAATATCGTGTTGGTGAAATTTCCGTGCGTATTCCCAACATTATTTATTATATATAATCGAAAATTAAACTAGATTTAATTATATTTCTGCGGACAAAGACGATTATCGTGAATTTTAGCTAGATTTTTGCAAGAAAGAAATTTAGATTTCTTTGTGTCATACACACCAACTAACTCTTTTGAATATTGCTGTTTAAACGTGATAATTGATTCTCCACGATATTCGTGTCGAAGACAAATTATGGTGTTTTATACTTTAAGATGGAAAAGTGAGCCCTGAAATCGTTTAAATTGTACCTTACATAAAAATTTTCCTAGTCAAAGTAAAATAATTAAAGACTCAAAACATATTTTGGTTGGATCGATCATCATTAAAGGTCAGCGACTGGGCTTGAGGCGCTATACCCAATATCGGACCGTAGCTATCATGCTACATATTATAGAACACGTCGCCGAATTCTGATTCTCTACAACTGATTAAAAATTTCTGTTTGTACAATCTGTTACGCCAGTTTGCAGTTTCGTGCTTCTGTTAATTACATATGTAACTTCATTGAAGTGTCACGTATCTGTTAATCGGTTAGTATTATTTTTTGTTTTAGTGAAATCGCATACCTGTATTTTTCCGAAGCTGTCGTTCAAGAACTGGGATCCGAGAGGTATGATAACTTATTTTATATTTGGGTATTGCATGCTTAGCTTAGCCTTTCATTTTTACGATCATAGTTTATTGTGGCAGGGCCCATTAGGTTTTTTTGCAAAAAATGTTGTACATAGGTTGTTTGTTTCGTGACGGCGCGTTTGACTGAATGTCGCTAAAGTATTTTTAAAAGCTATCGTGATTTGATTTCATTATTGCCGTATCATTATGATACAGCACACTAACTGAACACAAGTAATATAATGAATTTTGATATCTCTAACATTACTACGTATTTTCTGGAATTTCTGGGCAGAAAATTGGTTAAAATTTTTAAAATGTAACTTCTTCTGTCTTGTTAGATGTTTGTATATATATATATCCAGATTTTATTGGTTATTGATGCATTCCTGTGACTGCTCGATGTGGGCTTGTTCATGGTTTTAATAGCAAAAAAATTATAAAGATTATATAAAAATGTATTATAGTCATATGTGTACATTATAGTATCATAACATTGTGTTTATAATTATAATAGCAATATAGTTATTATGGTGTAGTGTATCTATGTAAGAATTTGTGGCCTGCGGCTTTATACATAAGGTATTAATACCAATGTTAGCAAACTGTGAAATATTTCGGAATCGGAACGGGACCAGTGAAGGTGTCGTGTTTTACTTGGGTCTTCAATACCGACACCCCTCGCTAAATAAGGTTTTTTCTTTAACTCCGCTATTCAATTAACTCACTAACGCCACAGAGTGAATGTGAACCTGGGCCATTCAAAGTGGTCCTAACCGGCAAAGATACGGACCGGTCTGGATCGCGCCGGCCAGGCCGCGTTATCGCGTCTCTTGTACCGTAACACAAGCGAACGTGGCAAAGTCGGCGACATGCTACAAACTGTCCCTTTCTGGTGTCATTAGCTTCGTGTAAGATTATCATAAATATCATTGTTGTGCTAAATACTATGTCGGTGGAAGCATTGGCGCGTGTATTTCTATTATTATTATTATTGTTTTATGGTGGGTGATAGTACAACAAAGGGTGTAGTATCTACGGCGTTGTTGACGGTATATATTGGTATTATTTATTCTTTATGCTACATCCTAGCGAACAGCTTTCTCCTTGCTCTTGTAGCTGACGCTCTTGGGTGTCGTTGGTGATGGGCTCGTCATTGGATACATTGATCACACGCAATATTGCGTCAGTAAACTATAGCGCCACACAGCTTTCTAATAATACGTTTATTAGGTATTACTAGTAAAACGAATAAAATGTGTCATCAAACCCAGCTTGTGCATGATATTAGCTTATTCGTGTTAGCTAAAGCTTGATACATTACACGATATAGCTAGCAAACATGAAACGCGTGACGACGACTACGAAAGCTGTACTACACATTGTTTTTATATTTACGATTGTTAGGCTCTCGTGTAAGCGTCTATTTCAAGTCAATGCTTATTATTTAGTTTTGCCATGTTTGTACGATTTCTGAAGTTTTCGTCGGTCGAGTACACGACGTGATTTAGGCTGTTTTTGTTTAGGCGTTCGATGTTTGAAAGCTTTTTGTTATATTATTTTGAATTGTGTTTAAATGTTTCGTTTGCTTTTTATTATGCAACTAAGCAATGAATGTTATAGCGATTGTTGTTGGGATTTGGTTCCTGGGTTTCTGTGTTGCTGCTATGTAATCGAGTTTGTTTAAACTACGGCTTCACTGTACTTGTGCTTACTCTTGTGGCGAGGAATCGGCACTCCAGGAAATTTTTGGGTTGGCGCAGGGGCACCCACGCTTTGTGGGGCCTACTAAATAGATAGGTTTGACGGTTAGGAGGTGAAAAAATTCACCAAGTACCTTGAACACGTGAGGACGCCTGTAAAGTTGTCTCTCTGAACCACCAGGCTGTTATACCTGAGCAAAAATTTGCGGTACGGACTACTCCCAGGTTTTGCAATAAGCAAATATGTATATTTAAAGTGGATAAGGATAAGGAATAAACGGCAATACTTGATTAAACTGTCATCTTGAATCAAAAAATCGATGGATTATTTATGGATCGTTAGTAATATGGATCCATCAGTGGTACTGAAGACAAATGAAGGACCGCGCGGCAGAACCAAATTTTTACTGAAAGCAAAGTCCAGCGTCGCGTAACCCAGGCTTAAACATATTAATCGAGCAGGCAGTAATGACATTTTCGGGCGACGTATTCCAGTATTTGACAACTAGCCTAAGCTATAAAGACCCACGTTAGATTTGGAAGCTTTGCGAGGTTTTAAGCGAATGGTTACGGCAAACGTATTCTCATAAAATATTTTCCATTGGCACATCCAAGTAATAGTAAAATCAGCCCGATTTCGACGCACTAGAAGGCTTAGTAGCCCCAGGAAACTAAGACACTCTTCGTAAAGCTGGCTTTCCGGTACCAATTTGATAACGCGACGCTGTATTTTCTCCAGTAAAGCAATATTTGACATCGTGTATAGTACTAAACACACAAACAGTATTCTAATCTCGGTATAATTAGTGCTTTGTATAAAAACATCCAAACGTCTACTTTCAGACTAATAAATGACTGTCTTATAATGTGAAGCAATTAGCTACATGCACCGAATAAATGATCGCAATGAATGGAAACTGCGAATTTTCAGTAAAACGAGTTCCGAAATCATTAACAGGCTCAGTATGTGATGAAAAGATGGATTCACCTTCAAAATAGTAAACTCCTCTGATATTTGCATAACCAAAATGTAACACTCGAAATTTTTGATATTATACTGCATATCCCATTTACGCGGATCCCGGACAATTCGTAGCAGGACAGCTCGTAGTCGGACACTTCGTAGCCGTACAATTCGTAGCGCGGACAACTCGTAGCGGGGACAATTCGTAGCGCGGACAACTCGTATCGCGGACAATTCGTAGCGCGGACAATTCGTAGCGCGGACAATTCGTAGCGCGGACAATTCGTAGCGCGGACAACTCGTAGCGGGGACAATTCGTAGCGGGGACAATTCGTAGCGCGGACAACTCGTAGCGCGGACAACTTTCTAGCGGGGACAATTCGTAGCGGTATATATGAAAATATATAACGGTATATCGAGCAGGATTCCGTGCCTCAGAAATCACCTACATAATTACGACATTGAAAACAATATATATTCAAAAAAATTAGACGCACAACAAAAAGGGTTAGTAACAGCAGTAAGTACTAACACAAACATATTTTCATCAAGCCGTTGATACTTGGAGCGCTTAGCTGGTGGCTGGTCTCCGACTTGAAGTCGTAAAATTTTCTCAGCGCTACCGCGTTGTTCGTTTTTTAAAACATCCAAAAATCGCCATATCGAGGCATGGTGCGCCGAAATAGCGGATGCGAATTTACGATGCCAAGCTTCGACGCTGTTATTTGTCCGTGGCAGATCGTTTACAATACGATCATGGCAGTTCCACAGTTCCTTTGGGAAAAGTGCAGCGCGAGCCTGGCTTCCAACATTTCGACCAATAAACCATCCGCAGAGTTTTTCTCCTTAGTATAGACATGACCTTCATGCACTAACTTACGTTTGCCGCGTAGAGACGTTAAAAAAACTGTTGCCATAATTAGTCAATGATTTGATAAAATAACAGACATAAACACGCTTATTTAGCGAAGTAAAGGAACAGATAGCGTGGGAAAGATCAGTATTAAACTGCTAATTCTACGTGAGACGTAGTTATGTTTGTGTTAGTACTTACTGCTGTTACTAACCCTTTTTGTTGTGCGTCTAATTTTTTTGTATATATATTGTTTTCAATGTCGTAATTATGTAGGTGATTTCTGAGGCACGGAATCCTGTTCGATATACCGTTATATATTTTCATATATACCGCTACGAATTGTCCCCGCTACGAGTTGTCCGCGCTACGAGTTGTCCGCGCTGCGAATTGTCCCCGCTACGAGTTGTCCGCGCTACGAATTTTCCCGCTACGAATTGTCCCCGCTACGAGTTGTCCGCGCTACGAATTGTCCGGCTACGAATTGTCCCCGCTACGAGTTGTCCGCGCTACGAATTGTCCGGCTACGAAGTGTCCGACTACGAGCTGTCCTGCTACGAATTGTCCGGTTCCGCATTTACGCGCCCAACGTTCTGGTATATATAAATCTAACTTCATCGCGTCTGTGTCGAAATAGCTATACTTTTGATATGTTCGCATGGCAAATTTTAGTATCGTAATCAAATTTTGATGGCTTTCTCAATACGCATCTATCGATAAAACATAAAATAGAACTCATACGGTATCTTGCGGTAAGCTGTTTTTTTACAGAAATCCAAATTAACGATTGCTAATGTCGTAAGCTTTCAATTTAGAAGCCTGCGATGTGCACCTTTATCAAAAGCTTTTATAAAATCTAGGTATATCGTGCCAACTGCGTCATCATCCACATTGAGTACTTTTGAAAGAAAATCAACATATTCTAACAACTGCTGTTCTGCTTATCTTTTCTAACGAAAACCTAATTTGGAGTTAGAGAGAAGAAATTTAGTAGTTATGTAGTTCATCAAATTTCTCTAATGCGCTCAGGAATTTTTGACACGGAAGATGTTAGGCTATTCTACAGTTATCAGCTGGTACTTTACTACCACATTTGTAAATAATTGATAGAACGTTTCCAGTTAACGAGTCCCTCGGAATAATGCCAGGCGCAAGGGAAACATTAAACTAATGTGTTAAAGGGGCTGCTAGAATTGAGACACGGTTATGAACAAAATTATTACAAACATCCGGGCTGGATGTAGCTGTGATTCTAGCTGCTAATAAGTTCTTGACTACTTCGTGGGGAGTAGTACTGAAGTATGTTGTAACTAACACAACAACTAGGGTCATTATTACATTTCACTTAGCTCATATATATAACAATACAGTAACGGTAGATGAAAGAATAGAAGCGTGCAGGTTGCGGAGATTGATAGAAGTTGAATACGTAAATAGTCTTGTCTGTACGACATGTCTTCTAAAATGATGAAGGTAAGCTGTCCCATTCCTCCTGCTGCAACACATGTAAAAGCGGCAAATATCCCAAACACCATAGAATCGATTACACTGAGGAAAACTGCGATGTCACAGATAACGTAAAAACGCATAGTATAATCAGAAGCGTAGCCAGAAAGTGCAAACTGGGAGGGGGCACCAAGGTTTTCTGAAGGGGCATAAGTTAGCTGTAAATTCGAAGTTGGGCGGGGGCACCGAGCCAAACTGGGGCCACCGGCCCCCCGTGGCCCTCTTGGTGACGTCCATGAGTATAATCATATAAACCTGGACTCCTAATATTTGGCATGGAGCGGTGAAGGGCCATGGAATTTTTATGGATTCCCGTTCTTAAAATCTGGTGCGATTTATATCTTTTCACCAAAGAACACTTAATTTGAAGGATTTTTAAATTTCGAAGCCTCCAATACATTATATTTGGCAAATTCCGTCACCCACCGGTTTCGACCTGGGAGGCTGCTGGTCCATACCCCTGGTAAAATGTTCAATGAATGGTGAGCCAATAAACAGTGCTTTATCGTCAGTTTCAGACGTAAAGTACTAAATTCGTGTATATAATTTGTCAAAAGCACCCGTGATGTAGTTCCCTGATAGTGTAAATGGTTATCGACGCTGTAATAAAGTAGTGAAATTTACCGTGTCGCCATTCTCAATCAGCCTGGTTTGGTATTGCTGGATTGTGTCGTCGTACACTTTAAATAATGCAATAAATTGTACGATTTTCTTAAAAGCACAACAATATTGAAAGAAAACTTTAATAATTGGAATTTGACTTGTTGACATTTTGTCGATCGATGGTTTGGCATTACTATTTAAATAATACAAAATGGAATAACTTTATTATTGAAATCTGATATGCGACAAAAGAAATCGTTTTCGGAAACGAGGCTCGGGTTCAATGTTCGTACTATTTTTTTATGTATCGCCGAGATGGCCTTACGGTGTATTGTCTAGCTTGCAGTAGGCAGTAGTAAGGTATTTAACCAACCCTCTGACTTTTAATATTTCTTTCTTGTCTGTGTTAATTATTTTTGTCAAAGTTTTAGATATTATGGTTACGTGTATATATATTTATATATATATATTTGAAATGTGTATTATATGTGTGTAAATGTACACATTCAAATTTATATAAATGCGACGTCGACGTTCGCTATGTGCTTACGAACGGTGTAGCTTTACGGTTTTTTGTGTGATGATGCTGAAATTTTGTATGTCGGACAGTTGTTTGAGTTTTTTTGCTTCCTCTAATGCTCACATAAACTATATTGCAGATATGTATTTAGATTAGTCTCTCTTTTTTAGAAAGGTATATATTGATGTTTGAAGATAATAATTTCGAAACTTATGCAGTACTTAGATTGAATTTCTATAAGAAAGGTGTAGCCATGGGTGCGTAGGGGAGCCTAAACAAGTGTTTTGATCTTTGTTGTGTCGTGAAAAGAAAGGCTGAATTTGGGAGTTTTGTAATTATAAGGCATGCAATGAACTTAGAAATGAAACGTCAAATGAAAACGCGCTACATTCTGCAAACCGGGTTCATCGACCGTGAAACCCTTTGAAACCTCGTGGAAAGGTATATATAATATTGTTAAGATAGATAGACTCTTGATAGCAAAACCATCGTATCCAGCCTCCTTGATAACCTAAAAGGTACTCATTGTAAGGTAAAAACAATAAATTAATAACACTGAGAAATCTGAAAAATTGCAATCTGTAGCAAAACATCGCTATATTTAGCAAATGGTGGACTAACCATGTTCGCACCCACAGGTGCCCAGAGGTTGTCCCACAAATTGTGGTCAGAAATGTTCTAGTTCTCGATGAGCTTATTCAATGGTGGTTTCCACTTTTCGATGCGAAGCATGTGTCGCATGATATGGGCTGCTAAGTGTTGTTGCCTTTTGTATATATACTTAATCTATCGCGCTAAAATTTGATGTAGCACTCTAGGGACAGAGATACTCAAACATTTATATAATACGAAAAAAAAAAGAAAATTGTAACTGAATACAGGGATTTTTGTGCCGATATCCGTTTTCCCAACTTTTAGGTCCGTACTAGGTCCAGAGTGGTAACTAGGGCCATAAGTCGTCGCAATCGATCATTCTAGCCTGTATATCAGAGATCAAACCGGGTAACCAGATCATTTCGGGTCACATGTATGGCCGGGTCACAGTGTGCGACCTGGCACTGTCCCGGTCTGAATCAGAAGCCGAAAGCATTTTCCTCTGCACTGTACTCTACATAACCGATCACAGGCTATTTCTTAGTTCTCCATCTGCTCAGCTCGTCTGCTGCAACACATTGGCAGCCCAAGCGCACGAAAACCCACCTCTGCTACAATGATCGCTCTACAACTAGCAATAACAAGCCGGTCAGAATGATGGAAGTTTGGTTGAAGTGTGTTGATCTACTTTGCTGGGCACGCACAAGCCGTGAAGCCCGAAAACAAAACTACCGGAGAGCAATATGCGGTCCTTTGTACTAAAGGTGAAAATTTTTGGCTTAGGCTTGGCTCTGCCCTAGAGCACATCTAAACCGACCCTCCCATGATGTCTGAAGAGCCGAGCTAGAATCAAGGAACTTAAAATAGCCTAGTGCGTTTGGAAAAGCAAGGATTGCTTCTTACAAGCTCTAAAAGCAAATATACATATAGTTCATTTTTGGTCTGTATATTAAGTTTTCTTTAATGATATTCCATCGCAAATTTTTATTATTAGGAGCCTAATAGCATAGCTGGGTTGATCCGGACATGGTTTATGAAGAGCCGTGCTGAGACAGAACTTAAGATCTATTTGCGAGATCCGAGCAGGACAAGGTTTAGAAAGAGCTGAGCCTGGCTTTGAATTGGCTCTTCCTCACTTCTACATTTTTACATCCATTTCATATACTAATACTTGCCATTAGTGTACAAACGACTTCAAAAGACGACACAACTACTTAAACACACAACGAATGATTTGCATTTCACTTGAACACCTACTTTTGTCCAGGACTGGACTGCCTGGCTGAAGCGTTAGCGCAAACGCAATCGTAATTAATTTGTCTGTAATAGCGGTCTGCCAAGCACATACTTAACTGTTTCCCCAGACCGTTTCTTTTATGAATTTGCAGGTTATGTATGAGTTGCTTTGGAAAATAGTCTTGTCACTATGTTACTATCGGCTCATTACAACGACCGGGTCCTTAGGTCACTACGATGTTCGTGTCACCGTGTGACCCGATTACATCTCTGCTGTATACTACTAAATTTTTCGACTTCGAGAGATGAAAGGATAACTCGTACGGGCCCGGATTGGAACGCTAGATCTTTCGATCGAAAATTCTACGCTCTTTTTGCTGACCACGGGGTCATCTATATTGTTGATAAATGAGCTTCTCTATGAGTTTGTAACGCAACGCTCAAAGCTAAAACAAGAAAACTCCTAACCATGCTACTGCCTCCCGTTGCAGTACAAGTGTTTCTGTTGCTGCTAACTGTTGCCCGGGTATTTCTACCCGAGCAGGCGCATTTTATTGTTCTGGTCTATGCGTGTTCGTTCGGCTTGTTTGACGATATCATACTATGAAGTAGTTGCATAGCATGGGCCATATACCGAAGCCAGCCCATGCTATCATGTAGCTATAATCTATGCTTTGCTTACACGAGCGCAAGAGTCGTCTAACAGCGGCGTAGCGCGGCCAGCACATAAGGCCGCCTCGTCCAAACGGTTAGTTAGACTATCGCGTCGTCTACTGTTTCTGTTGGCGGTTTTGCATTGTGATCGATGTGCGCAAAGAGCGATACAACCGGTATATAATGCTGCTAATACTGCCAGCGCACTGCTATTCGAATTATTATTCTTATATTGTGTGGTGGTAGTGGACTAACCGGCTTTTTAGGGTTGCTTCAATCCTAGCTAGCTACTAGATTTTGGGTTAGTTGGTTGTTTTCATTTGGGCGAACGTGTCTTTGCTCGCCCGAAGATGACCAAACAACATCATGTCGATTGTACACGTATGCTTTTGATCAATCTATCTGTAAACATAGTTTAATTCGTTTTGTTTGGACGTTGGTTCGGTCTCAGGGTATTTGTTGATTCGCAGTGTGTCTTTGGCGTTTGGATTTCGGGACAGCGAAAGAGAGAGAGATAGTGCAAAGAAGCTTTCTTATAAAACCACGTTCTATTCATAATAGTATGCCAAAGAGTTTTTTTTTTGCTGCTGTTGTTATAAGTTACCTTTTTGTTTCAAAAACTGTTGCCCGGTTTTTAGTTGGAGCTGTTGTTTTGTGTTTGCCGTGTTTTGATTGCCGCTGTCCAACTCAGTTCTTGGTGGTTTTTTAGTGAGAGATACAGCTTTTCTAACTTGTATTCTCAAAACGTGGTACTGCAATTATACAATTATTTCCATCATTTACCGTGTTTGTAAACTTGAAAAAGTTTAATTGCCCTCTTTAAAATTAGTGGTATATGGCATACATATATGTGTACAGTGTCATACGTTATTTGTGTTGTCTGGTTTGCATACACATTTTAAGTGCGACAGTTCATACATTTGTAATGTCGGAATATCAAAAGAATTTTGTATTGAATTTGATGCATCAGTTTTCGCTTTTGTCGGAATTTTCAGATTCGTTTATATAATACTAAATACAATTGTAGTTGATGATTGAAATTTATCACTTTAATGAAATATACAGCATAACGTTGTAGCATCTCACTACGCCAGCATATATAGCGTAGGTGAACATTCCCCTTTAATGCCAGGTACCCCACTCCAATGTATGATCGCTCGTGGACCCTTTCAATGGGTGTAGCATCCCCCCCCCCCCCTCACTCCCCCCCCCACGCTCGCTCCGCGACTCCGCTGGGGAGTTGTGTAGCATCTCACTACGCCAGCATATATAGCGTAGGTGAACACACTGTGATCGGGGCCTGTGGTTTAACAGTAGCGCGTTTGTCTTGCAAGCTAGAGATACGGGTTCGAATCCCGGCTGGTCCAATGTATGATCGCTCGTGGATCTTTGCAATGTAAGAATCCTCATATATTTTTGTATCAAATACCATAAGTACTTATGTATATTGTATGAATTTGAATATATGTTGTATTAAACGCAATACGTACAATGTATGGATTGTTAGTATATATTTGTATAAAAAATAACATATGTATTGTGTGACTTTTTATATTTATTGTGTGAATTTTTATATAAATTATTTGTGATAAAATTACATATATCTAATGTATGAATTTTTATAAATATTTGCATGAAATAACATACACCTAATGTATGAATGTTTATGCATAATTAAAATTATGTGCTATAACACATACGTTTATTAACTGCAATTTGATAGAAATTATGTGCAAATAATTATACATTTTTTGTATGCAATTTCATGTAGGCCATGAACAATTTATCATGCATATGCAAATGTATATGCATATGTATATATATATGTATATGCATATGTATATGCATATGTATATACATATGTATATGCATATGTATATGCATATATATATGCATATGTATGCATAATGCATATATGTATATGTATATGCAAATACATATGCATATTTAATTTCATACAAGGTAATGTGCAACAAATCATGCAATTTTTATGTGTAAATTCATACAAAGGATATGTAGATAATCATATATATTCAGTTGACAATTCGTACAAATTATGTACAATGTGTCATACCTTTATTATGGTCAGTTTCTTACAACTTATGCTAACATAATCGCCACAATGTTCAAATTGGTACACAATTGATGTAGTAGCATTTCTTCGCCGTATATATTTGTTTTAATTTCAATGGAAATTGTAGCAAAATAATGTCACACAATAATATAACAACCGAATACCACTACCGTCATAACAAAACCGGAATCGGAATTTCGATTTTTTGCCGGAGCCAGAACCTCCTGGTCTTACCAATAAATTAAAATTACAAAATGTATTAATGAGCCTATTGCTTTTGGGGGTGAATAATGGGCATACAGTTAAACCTGATGGTTTTGTTGTTTTAAAAGTACGTTTGGTGTTCTGCTACCCTTGTGGTGGTGCGCATTCCTATAAGGGCTAGATTAGGGAACAAAATTGTAAAAATTCGGCATTTTTTAATAATATAGCTGTACTTATTAGAGCAGTAGGGTCTTTAAAAGTAACAATTTTTATTATAAATTTCTTGTTCTAATATTATAAATTTCGAATGTTACTGCCTACCTTGTTGGTTATTAGGCTACGAATAGCAAGTCATGTATATATGACAGAGGAAAAATTCTACTGAAAGAAATCGCTAATTTTGCAACTTGCATCGCGAAACCAAAAAACGAGCCGCTTTCGAAACTTCTCATCTTATAAGGCTAGGCTTCGCGTGTTTACGAAAAAATTCGCTATCAAAAGGCGTAGAACACTGTCACGTGTGTCGTGTATTAACTAAAAAGATACGAACAAGAAATTTAGTAGTTGTCACAAGATTTGGCTGTTTCTCGACCCCATCTACATCTGCTAGAATGTAGACATACTTTTCCGCGCTTGTAAGAAGGAGCCACTAATGGGCTGAAAAATACAGCCACTGAAGCATAAGGTTTAACTGACACATTTTTGCAGCATAGTTTGTCGCAAGTTACTAAGCAGTAACTGTTGGGCTATAGCTTAAATAACAGCATAGCTAACAAACCCTCGACTACGGAGTACTTCAAAAATTATAAATATGCTAATGATAGATCGATTAGTTTTATATATTTGTACCTTATTAACTGTTAATAGAGGCCGATAAATGCGTGTTGGTAAATTAAAAAAGCTATCCAAAGGTATCTGACGAGCACAAACACAGAAAATAGATCTTTTTCTATGTTACGAAATAGCATTAAGAATAGTGTTTCAGTTATGGTTTAGCTCGGAAACAAAATACGCTGCACAGATATCCAAAGACCTCAAACCGAAATCCGGTAAAAATTAGCCGGAACCGGAATTTAGGTTACTCCCTCATATATATTTGGACCGGTTTAATTCTCACATACACCGCAAATTAGCGATTTCTGAATGTGTAAAATAGCTGCTACACTCATCGACCTGGCTTTGTTTAGTTAACAAACTCCTGCAGGGTCAAGATGAAAAATTCTTACTGAAATTATGTGTCCTACTTAGGTTTCATCATGCAATTTCCGGAGTTAATGTCTTTTGTTTGGTTGTATTGGAACTTAATCATTGTATATATTACATATGTTTGTACCACAGATGAAGTAAAAATTACGTTTGGACCACAGATGAAGTAAAAATCTGTGAATTTTTAAACCAGAATTCCGGTTTCGGTATGATTTTTGCCTTTTACCAGAACCGGAACCGGAATTCCGGGTGCTCTCTAATATATACATATATAGATATAGAAAACATTGTTAATACGGAAAGATTTGTTTTGTGAAGCAATGTAGAACGATGAATAGTCTTTTACCTTACAATAAGGCAGGTATACATGCTGCAGATTTGAACGATTCATTGGTATAGATTTCCTAAAAACGGTTTTCAAATATAATACGTAGTAATAGCTTCCCTACTAGGCAAGGAATAACCGAAATTTACCGGAACCAGCAACCGGAACCGTCCATTTAAACCCGATCCGGAACCGGAAGCGGAACCTGGTCTCGAAATTTATATATAGTAAAACAGATAGGAAGAAATTAAGGTATAGTGCATTTGAAATGCATTAAAAATAACTTTTACATTAAACTTAATGTATTGCGATGGCATTATTGCATTTCTGAAACTATAAAGAGACTGAAGAAGTTAATAATGTTTATTTATCGATCAATTATGTCGGTTTTTGGACATCCAGAGCAAAAAGTGTCTTCCACAGTACACACTTGCGTATACTGCTGAATGTCCTTGCAACGCATGGAACGTCAAATAAACACTTTCGCTCTGTCCCCAGTCGCCTCCCTTTACTACACATACGTTTGTTGCATGTTCTTCTGTAGGAAACTTAAAATTATTGGTTTATATGATTCTAAGAGAAAATAATAGATTCCGATCAATGGTCAGAGACACTGTTTAGGCTAGCGTTGGACAAACAGTGCCCGTCAGTTAGATCATAATGATGATAACTTTCTAATCGGAATGCTATAAATGAGACACACTGTGATGCTGCTCGCACAGTTTCAATAAATACAGTTCATTGCCAAGAAAGCAGTTTTTAGCTGCGTTGCAGATAACGTTAGTTTACTTAAATTTAGACTGATTTACCAAGTTTACAAGCGCACTGGCGGGTGCTTGACGCAATTTATGTTAGCCAAGCATACCCTAAGTACTTCTGCGTAAGCCATACTCTGTTACCGAGTTGGATCGGTTTAATTCAAACGTATCCCACAGACTTCTGGATGTGTTAAATAGCTGCTACAAGCATCGACCTGGTTTTGATTTAACAAACTCCTGCAGCTTATTATGGGAAATTCTTGCTCAAAAATGGTTAGTTAATCTTTTCTTTTGCTTGGTTGTATTGGAGCTTGATCATTGTATAATATATATTACATATGTTTGGATTACAGGATGAAGCAAAAACGTGGAAAATTTCAAACAAAATTTTTAAACGGTAATTCCGGTTCCGGTATGGTTTTTGCCCTTTGCCGGAACCGGAACACGATTTTCGCCGGAACGGGAATTCCGGTTACTCCCTGCTACTAGGGTAAAATAATATGATTTCTACTTCTGTATAAGTATTCTCCGGTATTACTCGATTATGTCATTTTTGACATGGACTCCGTCACTGTTGCAACAAATTATATACCATTTCGCTTTATTTATAAAGTTAGAGAAAAATTAGGCGTTATCTGATGACAGGATCTCAAAGATCTGTTCTGGACACTGGATAGGTTTTCGAAATATTAGCTTAAGTTGTTATATTATGTCACTGACTGTCTCATTAAGATACTGCCAAGAACCAGTTTATGCAGGATTTATGTAGCTGAATTTTCAGACCATAGGGATATGATTCCTTCTTCGAATTTCGGTCACACCAGGAAATTTTACGGTATAGAATTGATGCGCGAATTGCTGAATAATTTCAGATTTTTCACAAAGTGAAAGGATTATCTGTGCTTGGACGTGATGTAATTTTATGAAAAATTTCAAAACTTACAACAAATATAGGATGCAACAAAACTTTTCCTGTTGGCCGAGGTATTGTTTCGTTTAGTATGGACGCTTTTAAGCTATCCCAGTATATTTTTTTACGAAATCGGGGTAGAATAACATGTAGCTAGCAAAGCGGTTCAATATGAAGGCGCATGTTTGCGATGTTTATTTTACTACGCTTCTAAGTGTCAACATCATTTTCAACAAGCTAGCAGCTGCGGAACTGCCACAATTTTTAGCTGATGACTTAGCGTCAGACAGACGTAACGAGTCGAACGGAAAAATTTAAATCAGTCTGCTTGTTGTGGAGCTAAGACGGGGAACGGTAATTGATTGAAAGGGCTACTGATCGTACACCGTTCGGCGACACACAAGCCAAGATTTCACATTTAAAAATTTTATGCTCTGTTGGGTTAGATAGATACATAAGTAAGAAGATGGGGTGTGATAGCCTGATTAGACCAAAAAGACCATTTTCAGCACTCCATTCTGTTGGGTTGATCATATATCTAGAGCAATGAAATCAACGAATTTAAACTGTTAAAAACCGTATAAGCCCATCGTTCGCCAAAAACAAGACATATTTGCATATTTGAGTATTTTTAAATTTTCAAACATAGCTCGAAAAATGGCTGCTCTGACAAAAAGTTGCAATCAGAGTTATAGCTCTGGATGGGAAGATTGTGTACCGATACCTCTGATAAGAAAATGTTGGAGGACCCAAATGGCTGAAATCAAATAGTTTGCAATTCGTGTTGGTTTTATGAGAACCTGGGTGGGAAATCATTTGTGCAGCTTAGACACAATGCTGGGCGCACATTTTTATTCCATTACGCTCAAATAAGAAATCCTCAGCTGTCTTCGTTTCAATCATAGTGTCAAACCACAAACTACCGTCCGCTAAGTACGTGTTGTATATTTAGAAGCCTTAGGAGAGGCAGCATTCTCTGCTGTCTGCTCACATGTGTTTATATTGTTTCGTTTTGTATGTAATCGGTGGAATCGGCATATTTATCTATATACACTAGACAAAATTTTTCCGACACGACGTACTTAATCTGGGCCCTCCAAATTGGGGCTGGGGGCTCATTGCATTTTTCGTTTACCCCTGGTTCAAAACGGGTGCCCCCGGTTCTTGCTCTTGGCAAAATTTCGGCCCCCCCCCCCGGTTCATTGGGTCTTGCCAAATTTTTTGTTTTTAATCGGTCCAAAGTACATAAAATTTGATCCAAATTTTTTACGAAAATTTCGTTCTGAAGCCCAAAATTCTTCAAATTTTGTCAAAAATGCGTCAAAATCGGGTTTTCTCTCTACCAAAGTGGTTTTTACATTGTTTCTGACACAATTTTTCACCATTTTTCTCTTGGCAAAATCGGGCGACCACGGTTGGGAACCAAGGGCTTCCGGTTCATGCTTCTTGGCAAAAATGGAGAGCCCAGCTTAATGTTTCTACGGACCGGGAAGAAGGAGAGGAAATAAAGAAAACGTCTATTTTTTGTTAGTGTTGAACACCTATTATAGCACATTAAGTGCACCAATTACAGATACGCAAATATATACATAAATATTTTTTATATCAGTATCGTGTACGGCTGTGTGTTGTTGAGGCCAAGCAAATAAACAAACACTTCTGAACACAATCAACTGACATTATTTGGCCGGCCTGTGCTCCGTGTTTAGGCATCGAATGTCACGTGGATTTTTTGATTTCCTGAAAAATAGGCGTATAATCTTCGTTGTCAAAATACAAATTTAATAACAATGTCCTATATGCATTTAATAAATAGGGAGAAGTTCGAAAAGGTTTTTAAATTAGCAATGTTCAGAGTAATCCCCATATCATTAAACTATGTACCAGTCGTAGTGGAACTACATTTTTTGAGCGGAGCGACGGCATTACTAATATGAACGTACTCAATGTCTTGGGAATATATTATTACGTAGACAACAATGAGTAAATGAAAGAATAGTTTTATTCCGTTCGAACGAAAAGCAAGACAAAGGAAGTCACGTGGCTTTTACAGCATGGTGATTAATGGCAATCGAAGCGCAGCAATAAAATCATAGGACACGGAGTCTGAAAATAATTTTGAAAACCTGAAAACCCCAGGGTATATGGCGTTAAAACGACTCTACGACCAATAATTAAGCTTTTATGAGCTTAATTAGGGTGTTAATTAGCTAATTAGCTTAATTAATGATAAAATTGGCAAGTTGCCAAACTTCTAAAATATCAGGTACACATCCTCACATGATAAGCTTTCAAACAAAAAAAGTTTTTTGGAATAGGTTCAGTGGTTCTTGAGATCCATGAAAGACGAACGGACATCGACTTTTTTGCTCCCAGACAGAAAATAAAAACGCTTCGCTCGGCTTCGCCTCGCTCCGCTCAATCTCAGTTCGTCTAGGCGGTTTCGAAATTAAACCTTTTGGATCACTTTTGTTTACACGAAATATTTAGATTTTTTTGCGTAACTATGTGCGTCTAGTGCTTTTGCCCATTTGTTGCTATTGATTCGTTGTTTTTGGCGGCATTAGATGTGAATTGTGTGTTCAAAGTATACAATGGCATTGGATATAAACCTTGAGTACGCTTTTGAGAAGAAAAATTTCCTTTGTTTTTAATTATTCGTTATGTAGTTGGTAGCGGGAATAACTCTTGAAGGAGTGTGTAAAGCACCGAAGTTAAGTGAGATTATAGTTATGAGTTACTGCTATGTTAGGCATACCTAATATTTTGGTTTATTCTTACTTACTCAGTATCGGTCAAATGTTTCTGTGCTTTGTCATTTGATAAGTTGGTTGGTTGATATTTCTAAGATTTCGTTCGGTGTTAGCAAAATCGGGGCAATTCATTAGCTCGATCAGTTCCGGGCTTCTCTATTCTTCGTTGGCGGGGTAATATTTGTTCAGATAAACAGAGAATGATCCTGAGCTGAACGGTGATGAAGTAGGTAGTTGTATGTATGTTTGTTCTAACATGTTATGCGCACAGAACGGATTCAGCTTAACTCAAATCGTTCTCTCTCGATTTCTTAGCCACAAATTTCTTGTCTTGATCTTAGTGGCTTGCTCGGAATCGGTAATCATGGCTGTCTTAGTATGAAACGAAGTTATTCTCTAGATAATATTAGCTGTTGATAGAGCGTTGATGAGTATGAAAGCTTTTGTTGCAATACTCTTATTAAGACTTCATGTGTAGTAATAGTAGTTGAGTTGTTGCCGGTCGGTGTGTGGTTGCTTTTGTGTGTGTTTATGTGACTCTGCGCAGAGGTTTCCTGTGCCGAACCGTGATTGAATTATAATGAATGTACGCAAGAACTAAGAATAAGAACGTCATGCCGTACAATGTGAACCGCTTTGACAACGTAGAAAAAAAGCGCCGCTCCGAGTTGGGTTTCCATTGCTTCGTCAGTATTGGGAAAAGTGACGCTTTGGTGATGTTTAAGATGTGATGCGACAGTGGGAGTGTTGAAGAGTTGTGTACTTTTGGTGCCACATCGTAGCGGAGTAATAGTGACGTCTTTGTCAGACATAGATGGAACAGATTATTATATAGCGGCATTTTACTAAGCTACATCCTTTGTCGTTGGTGTAACCGACTGGCTCTTGCTGTTCGACTTAAGTGTGATTTATTTAGAGTGTTTTGATAAGTTAAGTTGAACAATTGTGATTTTTTGGTGTATGTCGTGGCGTTGTAGCCAAATGGGCACTGTTATCTTGCGCTGGCTTTGAATTTTACATTGGATGAAAACTATGCGATATTGAAAATATTTCATATTGAAATTTGTCATATTCGTTCGGGAGCGTTTAATGACAGAATTGTAAATTGTAATTTGTGAGATTTTTCATTTTGGGTGGCTATTTTATGTACAAATGGTGACGGCCATTATATTTGTTTTGATCGGTTTAAGTAACGATAAAGTCGTAAACTTATCTTCAAAATGTAGATTTTGCTAAAAAGTCAATGCCGCTGATTTGCAATGAAATCGGAGCTGTTGAAGGAATGTTGCAGGGGCGAGCGTAGGCAAAATTTCGGGAAAGGGGGTCCACGAATTTGCATCGCTCGTAAATGTACTGTATCTTGTAACGTGTATGTATGAATTTTATTGTATAGCTAGGCTTCAAGAGTTGAAGTTTAGTTTTAGCATTTTTCAAATAATTAAGCCATCCAAATTTCGCAATATTTGGGTATTTGCCGATAGAAGCGTTTAGTATATGTATATACAACATACGCGATTTTTTTTGTGCAAGTTCCCTCACATTTGGATTAAAACATTGATCTCTGACGTAATTGAACATTTGTTTCGGCGACATGAGAAAGTCAAAAAATAGACAAATGACCGCGGGTCTGGACCCATAGACGAGCCCGCGCTACACCCCTGAAATATTGGATGCATCGCAATAAAATAGGGCACGCGGTGTTAGTAGCTGCAGTATTTATTACGACGCGTTTTTCTCGAATTCGGCTTATATGAAGTATATATATAATTGCAATTTTCGGAGAGTCTCAAGCGAATTATTTTTGTTGACCGCCTACGTACGTCTCATTAATATCTGTGGAATTTAAATTGTTGAATTTTATTTTTACCTAAAATGAAAATATATATTTACGTATTGCTTACTTGTGCAGCGACAGTAGACGAAGCGAGCGCATCCAACCTGTACTTTAATCAAATAGCAAAACCGTGGGACCATTTGAGTTTTGAAATTTATAAATCATAATTCAAAGAGTGATTTGTGCGTTGTAGAGCCCTTGGCACCAGGGGCGTAGCCAAGATGTCGAAGGGCGGTTGTAGGACAGACTGACATCGGCGGAAACGGCGTCCGAGAAAAGTTTTTGTTTCATACAATCACAGTTAACCGAAACGAAACGAACGTAACACAGTAACGAAAATGATCTATAACTGCTCTGTCGATAGACGATATTAGCACAATTCATTTATCTATATTTTTGTGTATATAAATTGGACGAATTTTTGATGTACGTTCCTTAGCTTCAGATTACATTTCTGACGTACGTAATTTTTTTCCTTTCTTTCCACGATATGACAAAGATGAAAAATTTTTCTGTCAGAAAAGGGGTCTAGACTAGAGCCTATGGTTACACCCTTGCTTTGAATTTACCTTTTATTTGAGGCAGACAACCCGAGTGCTATCTGATCTGCTATTATCGTTTCAGCCAATCGAGAACCTATATCCACATTCTAATATCTATATATACATATATTGAAAAAGTGACAAAATTTGGCTATGTTTGGTGCAAAAATTAAACATATTTAGCTCCGGCACCGTTCTGTAGGTGTAATAACGTACCCACAGTATATAACAATAAAACTAAAGTGTTTAACAGGTTAATAATTTATTGGGTCGTTTCGGTTATAACCCCGGTCCGCAAATGGTCAATTTTGAAGCTACATCATAATTTTGGTACCATTCGACTCAGTTTGGCGAGCTGGGTTAGGAAATATCTATTTCGGCCACTTTTTATACATTTTTATTTTATGATTTTGAGTTAGCAATGGTTCTCTACTGGCACGCAAAAATTTCGAAAAAAATTTATAGATGTATTTTCTTTATTCTGTTCGCACTCACGAACTGAGTCGAATTGTGTGAAAATCAGTTAAATCGGATCACGACCTAGCCTTAGGCCCTGCCCTGCGAACGGAAGTTGCACCATCGCAGATTCGGAGTCCTCACCAGAAATTAAATCTGGTCAGCCCTTTTTCAAAGCCAATTTTTTGATTCCTTTTGGGCATGGGATTTTTAACTTAATGCCGTAGTGTCTTGAACATTTGTCAGTGTGACGACTTACGGGCAACAGCCAGTTACTCACCGCCTTTGTGAGACTACGCGATTAAAACACGCAACGTCTCAAACTGTAGTGGTGCTGCAGCAGTTGAACTATTGGTTGGCACTGTGTCGTTATTGCGTACTGATTAAGTACTAGATAAAATTATTATTCAAAGTATGCACCGCTTTTTATTGGAAATTAAATAAAGATACACAGAAACCGTACGTTCTATTCATACAAACAAATATTTTTGTATACATTTAAAAATTCATATATATGCAAAATTTGCAGTTGAAATTTTAAAACTTTGAAAATAAACATATAATATATGTATTATTTATTATAAGTTTTTGTTTACGGGTTACAAATACTGGATTTGTCATCCATTTTGTGCTGCCACGGTACATATATGCGTAATATACCGTGTATAGTTGCTGAGTTTTGCGTATAATTTTATTGGAAAGATTTTTACTGAGATGTACGAACGGTAAACAGATTAATCTTCGAAACATATTTTTAACTGCTTTGTGGTTTTTGAGGGTTGGTTGCGCACTAAAGGTTGACATTTAGATGTTATTCACAGCGGTTCCAGGATTGAGGGAATAAGGATACAGTGACGGAGGGAGATGACAATTTGTGCTTGTGCGCGCAGCGCACCAGTTAGCTTCATTCGAAGGTGGCATCTGGTTTTTTCCTTTCGCCCAAATGCCAGTTCGAAACAGGCACGTACGCTGGAGACGGCACCCTGTTTGAGATTGTGTATATAAGCCCTTCTGAGAAAAATCAATCTCTTATTGGTTAATCTATGAAGTCGAATCTCATTTATAATGAACAACCATAATAACTGTGGGCTTAACTATAATAACGGATAACACCAAAACTCAAAAACTTATGCCGTTGATTTTCCTGAAAATCAAACATTTTGGGGTTTTCTGGTCGTGTCTGCGTCAGTTTTTCAATAAGACCCGTAGAAAAATATTGTTGAGCCTTACCCCGGGAAATTTTTGAGTTTTTCCTTTAACCCCCAGGCCGAAATTGGTCAATTTTAAGGATACAGCAATGATTTTGGTAGCATTCGACTCAGCTCGACGAGATGGTTCTGAAAATATCTACTGTGGCCAGTTTATGACAATTTTTAGAATGTTTCGGGTTGTGGGTATTAATCAATGTTGGTTAATAATTTATTAGGTTCCGTGACCCGATTTCGGCGATTTTACCACCTATATAGCCCATATAATATATATGCTTATATTACATAGTCTTACACTATTTTCCCTGATATCTGTCTTTTGCAAAGGCAATGTATATTACATGTGAATAAATATTTTGTAAGTATATATAAAAAATTTTCAAACCCAAAATTGCCTTGCTCCCAATAAATAGTATATAGGCTATGTACGTTCTGGTCCCAAAATCGTTTATTTTAAAGGTATTGGCAATAGTTTCGTTAGCACTCGACTCAGTGCAGAAAATTGGTAATTTGGTACTGCATTGACTAAAATTTTCCTATTTTTTGGGTTGCCAATATTCCAGCTTGGTACCGAAATTTTTCCAAAATATTATACTCGATATAGTAGTATCAAAGTCAGTTCGTTGGGTTAACGAGTTAGCTTTGAAGTATAGCGTATTATAGGTAGTAATTTGGTATAATTTCTGAGTAACATTGCTAATCCAGTCAAATTGATTTTGATACTGTTAAATTCAACTCCTCACTGCGCTTCGAACGGAAACAAAACTACACGTATATCTGGAGTTTTTTGAAAAATTTCCATGTTAAGGTGGACCATTTGTAACCAAAAACAACCAGAATATTTTTGTCAAAATGATTTTATGAACAGCTTCGAATATATGTGTTGAGTGGTACCAAAATTGTCTTCGTATTTCAAATTGAGGATTTTCGGTTCCGGTGTGTTAATAGAACAAAAAACCTGGTGGTATAATCGGCGATATATACCTGGGTGGTGGTTGCTTAGTGCTAGTTGTGTTGTGTGTACGGAAATAGCCGTAGCTTTCCGAAATGGTTGTACAAAATCAAGGTTCGCACAGACGGAAATGTTTGAGACGACATTTCAATGTAAGTTGTAACTGCATTGAGCGCTTAAATGTGTCTGTCCATGGGCGTAGCAAGGGTCCATTGAGCGACGCCCCCCCACGATAGTTCGTCGGCCCAAATTTTGTCAATGGTACCCCTTTGCTAAATTAGGTACCCGTTTGATAAAATAGAGCGTGTAATTTTTAGTACTGACCACAGAGAAATGTTGGCTTGTCCTCCTCCGGTCCAAAGCCTGGCTAAGCCACTGTCCCTGTCCTAGCAGAACGATACGTCCGTCACAACTTATATACATAGACCGCGGAAGAGGGGGGCCGGGGGGGGCCACGGCCCCCTTCAGTTTTTCGAGGGGGCCTGGCCCCCCTTCGTGACATTAAACTTACACTAACTTACTTTAGTTAATACTTTTCTCAGCATATGATGATATGTCAAACAACAGTGTGTGCCCCCCCTCGGTAAAAAGCGTTCCGCGGTCCCTGCTTATATATGTCGTTTAGCTATCCTCATTTTATACGCACGTTATGTTTAGCTAGCGTCATAAACATGTCTTTCACCGGAGTCCCAGGATTGAGCGGTCGTCATTCCGCATACGCTAGATAAGTACTGTTCATCAAGTGTCTTATGGGTTTTTAAAAGAAGCAAAATTATGTTGTATCATTTTTATATTTTCAATTCCTCCACAGTTTCATAATATTTTGTGCACAATTTTTGTCGTGGTCAGCAGTATAGTACAATATTTGTGTATTTTGCTGCGAAGGATGGTAAATTTGAAATTTTGTTATCGTACACATATATTATTCCTACACAAAGTATTTACTGTAGTATAGCTCAGCATACGCATGGTAGTTAGTTATATTACTTAGCCGTAACACATAAGTATAAATTTGAGCTGGGCGGCTTTGGAATAACCTCCTTGAAAACTTGAGTTGGATATGGTGTTGTATTTTTTGTCGAAGCGCCGATAACTACGTCGCCGTTTTAACGCAGTTTAGGAGGTGTCTTTGAAAACTCTTCATCGTATAGTAAGTAGTAGGCTGTATGACACAAAATAGTAATAGTACGATTACTAAAATAACAAGTAATACGTAATTAAACATGTGTGCTATCATTGGCCGTTGATGATCGTAGTAATAGACAGCGTTCATTTTGTTTTTCGTCATGTGTTATGTGGCGTTAGGTTTATGATGGTGTTGTGTATAGAAACGGAGTTTTAAAATGTGTTGCCGAATTTTGTATTCTCGATGATTTTTGTATTTTAATTGGGATTTGAAAAGTTGCACCGGTTAAAATAGCTCCCTGGGCGTTTTTTTTCGATTGTACCATCATCCCGATAATCGTCAGTGATTCAGCTCGTTCAATTCCATCAATTTATAGCTAAAATTTAAATTATAGTACTGAACAAACATAAATGTAAAAGCTTACCTAGTAAATGTTTATGTAGACAGTGGGAGATACCACCGATTATTGAGCGGAAGCCTCGCGAAGCGTTTATATTTTCTGTCTGGGAGTAAAAAGATCGATGTCCGTCCGTTCGTTCATTCGGTCCGACGGATCTCAAGAACCACTGAACCGATTTTAAAAAACTTTTTTTTGTTTGAAAGCCTATCATGTCAGAGTGTGCACCTGATATTTGGGATTTAAAAATTTTGAGTGGTTAATTAGTAATTAGCTAATTAGTTAAGCTTATGCAGCTAAAATATAGAATTTTGCAATATTTGTGTTATTTATTGAAATAGAATCGTTTCGATCAAATCAATATAGGGTTTTTTTGGGTCGAAGAATTCAAATATATTTTTACAATGATAATGCGAGCTTTAGAATCATATATAAGCGGCTATGTACCCTTTCTGATCTTAACTTAATTATTTACCGCATGGCATTTGGAGTTAATAGACAGGATGATTCATCTGGTCTATATATCACATCAGTACTGTACAGTAGGGCTACCTTGACCGGTAATAAACGATATTATTGTGACTATTTTTGTTAAGCGCGAGCTTAATGTTTGTTTTCATAGCTGCTACATAAAAGTAGCGTATATTAAAATTAGTAGTGTATAAACGCACGTGTTACATAGTAAAGAAATTTTTTCCCGGAAAACTGGACCGCAGTGCTAAATTATCTACAAAAGTAGAGATTCAGCCCAATTTGACCAATATTTTGCTCCCAAATATTTTGTTAAACCTTTGAGAGGTTTAACCTTATTTCGTATCAGATTGACGTTTTCGATATAACAAAAACTTGGGAGCTAAGTTTACTATTGAATTTTTGAAATCAAGCAATCTGTAGTAAGAAAAACGATTTCTCCGATGCATCCAAGGAAAATAAGGGTTACATAAAACCATCATTAGAAATGAGCAGTTTGAATCACATTTCACGCTCGCTTTTTCACGAGGACATTTTGTCCCACAAACTTGTCAATCATAGCATAAACTTTGGTTGTGATTCAACATTTTGGCTGTTATTACACGGTAATACTTGGCAACAGAGATAAAAACATTTACCGGATTGGTATTGTAAGCTGTATGCATGTACTAAGTGCAATTTATATATACAGCTAAATTGTGTTTGGTTTCCATGACGTCCCGTAAGTCTTTAGCAGAGATGTCTGTTATAAATTGGTTGATTAGTCACTGGGTTTGTTTGCTCGTGTTCAGTGTTTTGGTTATGTAAATAATTGCTAGAGTTATTGAACCTCAATATACGTTTATATGTGCTACACAAGTTTTGTCTCACAGGCGTACATAGTAAACAACGTATTAATATTTTAATAAATCGTTGCTATAATATCCTCTCGTATTGATTATCGTAGTATCGTAAACAGTGCAAATCTGGTATCAATTAATAATTTTAATTAATCGAATTATTCTGAGACTCCCGATTTTTTTACTGGTGCAAAGCTCAAAGTCAACTGTACTAAGCGTTTCTTGTGTGTGTATCGCGAATCTGAACGTTCGGCTTGCTTTGTTGTTGTTCATCGAGTTGTTGGTGGGTATCGATTGAGTGCCAAGCTAGTCGGAGCCACAGTGAGGGACTTTAGCAGCGGCAAGAGAAGCATCGGTGTTCTCTTTCTGGGTTTCTCACGTTCGTACAATGGGCCTAAAAGGCTTTATTTCGGGAAGTTGTTCGCTGACCTATCGTCTACTTAGCATTGCAATGCTAATTACGTCGATTGTCATTTGTTTTCATTTCTTCGGTGCCGTTGGACGATGGCTGTCGCGTCAAAATAAGCAGGGTGAGTTTGTTATAATGCACTGACACTATCTACGTAGCATTGCAATGTTATTACGTCGATTGCCATTTGTTTTTATTTCTTCGCTGCCAATGAACGGTAGCTGTCGCGTCAAGATAAGCAGAGGAAGTTCGTTATAATTCGTTTACCTATCTACTTAGCATTGAAATGTTATAACGTCGATTGCCATTTGTTTTTTCTTCGTTTCTTCATTGAACAGTGGCTGTCGTGTCAAAATACGCAGGGTGAGTTTGTTATAATTCACTGACCTATCTACTTAGGATTGCAATGTTATTACGTCGATTGTCATTTGTTTTTATTTCTTCGTTGCCATTGAACGGTGGCTGTCGCGTCAAAATAAGCATAACGAGTTTTTATAATTCCCTGACCTATCGTCTATTTAGCATTGCAATGGGAATAAATAAGGGTGAGTTTTTTATATATTACATGTATAGCTATATATATCGTCGGGAATTATGCGCTTGGTTTTCTGTTTAGTACAAGTAATTTTGAGAATGGTTTTGAAAATGTTTCTACCAGACTATGTCTCGTCTTAATTTAATTAGTTGTGTATAGTTAATGTTTGGACAAATTTTTTCGTGTACTGCGAGGTAAGATTGTCGTTAGTGGTATATAACTACAAAATGTACGCGTTGTGCAAATTAAGGGCAGTCGTAGTCTTTTTGATGTTAACTTAAATGATCTAAGTTGACCTTCTACTAATTGTTTCATAGCCTCCATATAGATAAAACAATAAAAAAAAATCATAAAAAAAATTAAAAATTATTAGAAGATCAAGTACGTACAAATATAGCCTTCCACGACTAGGAAAAAATGGCTATATCAAGAGCCGATGATAGTCGAATATGCTGAAAAGTGTAACACTCTTCATAGTACTAAATTACACCCCGCCCATGTTCATGGACCGCTAACTTATTTCCAACCACTGTTCATGTACCATCAAATTACAAAATGTAAACAAATTTATTTAGAAGATCGTAATGCTACGGTACAAATATAGCCTTTTTCCACCGACTACTGTGGTAAAATCTCAACTTGGTGAAGCGCTAAAACAACTGTTGACCCAATTATTAACATTTTAGCGTAATGTATTAATATTCAAGACAATTTAGTTTGTTCGAGTTTTTGAATTATTCCATTAGGACACCACAACCATGTCTATGAACCACTATTGCAGACGCCCCAGGTTCATGGACCTCTAAATTCAGAAATTAGAAAAAATTCTGAATAGTGGTCCATGAACCTGGTGGGGAAGAATTAATGGTCCACGAATAAAGGTGGAGCAGTCGTGTTTATGACTCAATTTGTTGATCATAACCTAGATGGGCAATGCTCACAACGACCGCGGACGAAAGCAACGCAAAGCTGAAGAAGATCAGACTCTTGAGCAGGGTCGTCTATCATCTAGTATTCGTTATATTCTTTTACAACGGTAAGTAGTAGTGCCTTGCATCATTTAATTAAGATCACATAGCTAGTGCAACTACCTTACGATACAGATTTTAATCGACAGCTCAGCAACGGATGGTCGGATCTGTAGCACCAATGGCTCAAACTGTTTCTCCTGGTGCGTTTTAGCGATCTCGGTGTTGATACAATTTTATAAATTTATACCTCGTCTTCTACTGCTAAATGATATATTTGACCATTTTACGTTTTGTAAACACATTAATATTATTTGCCATAAAAGTTTGTATGGGAACGCATTAACCGATTTTGTGATGTAAGGACCAACGCTGCTTAAGTTCCGCGTGTATGTGATCACACATTTGGCTGGACGAGCTTCTGTTCGTGAAAGAGAACTGTTGAATCATCATTAGAAATTGATATATATCTGTTAACTGTTTGCTTCAGAATATTCAGTATCACTTACACGAAAATTCAGGGTAACTGAAATTTTTAAGGTTTAATGTATATATTCCAGTTGTATGGCAAATTTGCTTCAAAATTTCAGCAATTTTCAGTTCCTTTTCACTGACAGATGAGCAGATATTAACTTTATATCGATGTTACCTTACAATTATTTGATACTTCTTGTGCCTTTCACTAATATCCATTGATAAATTAATATACATCGGTGAAGCCTTGCCTTCAAAACTGTAATAATTGAATTGCAGAACACTGTTGAAAACTTAACGGTCAAGATTTAGCCAAAGTCTTTTTAATTATTTATTTTACGGTACCTGACTCAAGGTCGTAAATTCAAGCCGACATCGTATCGAGCACTGGCCTGTTATTTGCCATTCCTTAGCGAAAGTCAGTAATAAGTTAAGCTCAGCTAAGATTATATCTTCAATTATTCTTGATGTAGTTTACGCATAATTAAAGTAATCAATAGGTTGAACGTTGCTGGTGTTCGAGGCCTTGACTGACAGCATTCGTATAATTTTGACATTATCGGTCTAAATCGTAGCTAATCAATTAATCACCTCAAGAGATGAACCAATCATTGTAGCTGTTGATTATGCGTAAGTAAACTTTGTCTACGTGCACATGGGTTGTTGTTTTCTCAAGTCGGTTTACAACAAGATTAAAGCCGACGACCTCAAGCAAGTCGCTATTTTCTATATGAACCCTGCCAGAATTACAATATACGAATACGGATGTGCCGTTCGTGGTCACTGTTTTACTAATTCGTATCACAATTTACGAATCGCGTTCACTTACAACGCAACCATACCCCGCATTTCTTGATCGCACACCTTTACACCAGGGAGTAACTGGAATTCCGGTTCCGGTTCCGGCGAAAATCGTGTTCCGGTTGCGGTTCCGGCAAAGGGCAAAAACCATACCGGAACCGGAATTCCGGTTTAAAAATTTTCTTTGAAATTTTCCAAGTTTTTTGCTTCATCCTGTAATCCAAACATGTAATACATATTATACAATGATCAAGCTCCAATAATGCCAAGCAAAAGAAAAGATTAACTAACCAATTTGCCGTGTGAAATGTAAGTAGGGCACATAATTTGAGCAGGAATTTTTCATAATAACCTGCAGGAGTTTGTTAAATCAAAGCCAGATTGATGCGTGTAGCAGCTATTTTACACATCCAGAAGTCTGTAGGATACGTTTGAATTAAACCGGTCCAACTCGGTAACAGAGTATGGCTTACGCAGAAGTACTTAGGGCATGCTTGGCTAACATAAATTGCGTCAAGCACCCGCCAGTGCGCTTGTAAACTTGGTAAATCAGTCTAAATAGAAGTAAACTAACGTTATCTGCAACGCAGCTAGAAACTGCTTTCTTGGCAATGAACTGCATATATTTATTGAAACTGTGCGAGCAGCATCACAGTGTGTCTCATTTATAGCAGTAAGATTAGAAAGTTCTCATTATGATCTAACTGACGGGCACTGTTTTCCAACGCTAGCCTAAACAGTGTCTCTGACCACTGATCAGAAAATTACCTTCTATCTATTATTTCCTCTTAGAATCATATTAAACCAATAATTTTAAGTTTTCTGCAGAAGAACATGCAACAAACGTATGTGTAGTAAATGGAGGCGACTGGAGACAGAGCGAAAGTGTGTATTCTACGCTCCAAGCCTTGTAAGCCCATTCGATTTGACGCAGTATACGCAATGGTGTCTATTGGAAGACATTTTTTGCTCTGAATGTCCAAAAACCGATATATTTGATCGATAAATAAACATTATTAGCTTCCTCAGTCTCTTTAAAGTTTCATAAAGGCAATAATACCATCGCAATACATTAAGTTTAATGTAAAAGTTATTTTTAATGTATTTTAAATCCACTATACCTTCATTTCTTCCATCATCTGTTTTACTATATATAAATTTCGAAGACCAGGTTCCGGATCCGGTTTAAATGGACGGTTCCGGTTGCTGGTTCCGGTTCCGGTAAATTTCGGTTCCGGTTATTCCCTGCTTTACACCTGTAGAGAACGCTACATAGATGCTCAATTTAGAATGTCGTTTGATGATTGCGCAAAAATTTACGAAATGTTACGTGAAACTGGCGGAGCTGGTCTTCCCGCTCGCTGGACTACTACTACTAATGGTACAATTATGATCGTGTATTTTTGCACTATTCATTTCGTGGTTTTAACAAAGGACAACCACCGTGTACGCACCTAACGTTTATTGTTCCAATGTGCTGCTGATGTGTATCACTCTAATTACCTCGAGGTTCGATCAACCATGTAGATTTTCGAACTTGGAACTAGTATTTGTGTGTACGCATGTAATTTTGATATCGATATCATGTCTTAACACTATTGTCACTGTACTGTAAAACTATTTTTGGCAAATAAGTAGTTTCAAAATTCAAAAACAAATTCACTATTTAATTTCGTAGGCATTAGCCGTAACGTTACTGTCCTCTGGCGGTGGCTATCTGGCTGCATATAACGCTATCTCCATGTGATAGAACATGTAGTGATAATAGTTGCTAAGCAACGGCAGCTGACAGCACAGAACGCCGAGTATTGTTAAAGAATCGCCTGTTTTACATGTAACTTTTTTTACTTGTTTTCTTGTGCATTATTGCTAAAGCAAGAACTTGTTTGCACCATGGCCGACCGATGCGTATGTTTTGTAAAAAATATGCTTTGGTAAACAAAACAATGATAGTTACTTGTTTGATTATTTCGTTGTTCCGAAGCCATTGGCAGAATATATGTGGTGTATTGGAGTATAACCAACAAGGTGAGTTCAAAATATTATACCGACCTTTGAGTATCGACATAGAGCATTGATGTATGTCAAGGTCCGCCGGCTTAGGGGTATATGGTCGTTGGTAGTGGAGGGGGGTTAATTTTTAGGAACTGAAAATTTTCCCTGTTTTGCCGATTTTCCACTATTTTTGCTAAAATTTGTTGGGAGCCATCGCCAGCGGGGACTGCTGCGCTCTTCATGGAGTGGCAGATTTGGATTGGGGGTCCAACTCTTAGGTGGTAAGCTCTCTCACTTACTCCTCCTTCATCGACACTTATGATATAGATAGGATGTTCTGATGGTAGGTACGTCTAAACCGTACCATAAACTATTGCGTTACTAATTATTGCACTTTTTTGTTACTTGTTTTTATGTCATAACGCCTCGAAACTTTAAAAATCTAATTTCATCTTTACAGTTGTGTATGAACAACGAAACAACTGTAGAGCAATACGTAACTGAACGAGTAGATGAACAACATAA